>VZTV01129012.1:0-10101 GCA_013400875.1 Anhinga rufa
AGGATTTAATCATTAGGATTAAATCTTTAGGATTTAAAGTGGTGCTCATTTTAACAAACTCAAGTCACTGACGGTTAAGTCAATCATCCAGACATCTTCCAGTGTCAATGAAGAGAGAGAATTATATCCTGATCTAACAAAGACTAGGGAACTAGAATAGACCACTACCTTTTAGGTGGCCAAAATTAGGTAAGACAGACTTTATCACTTCAGTGTAGGTAGTCATTAAAATACTACCCATTTGTATCTAATGCATTCCACGCTAGCTATAAAATGTACTGGAGATAGCATTTCTCAAGCTTTCCATTGTTCATCATTTCAAATATCAGTCTGTAAAGTGGATATGACGTTAGTTGGGATAAGATGCTTATTTTACTGACATATGGGACATGCAATTGTGGCTTTGAATAAGACTTACAGCTCTGATATCTACTTCACTGTCTAACTCATGTCATCTAGTGCTCTTAACAGTTTTTTTGACATCAACTCCCAGTTTCTCAGAAGTTTAGAAATGATATTTCAATTCAAAGCAGTGTAACTGGAGAGTAACACTGATGTATGCTGAGTAGAAGGTATAAAAATACTGAATCTGTTTTTACCTGGAAATGAGCTAATTATTCTGCACTGGGGCCTGCTCATTTTGAAAGTACTGTTAATGGCTTTAAAAAGCGTTCTATGGAGAATAAATGTTATGAGGGTCTTTTTTCTCCCAGAGCTTTACTTTGTAGTTTGAGATCTGAATCTGCTCACTTTGTCAACAAAATCCTTAGAAATCCATAAGCTGAGAGTGCAATAAGCAAGGTCCAGCATGTAGAAATATTTTAAGAAATTGTAATTGCATTTCTACTATTGTTTAATTTTTTTTGTTCACCTGATATGTCATTCTATAGCAGATTTTATAGAGCATGAGGTGAATTGATATAATTAGCTTGGTTTCCTGCCATCTTTCCCATAGGTCAAGCCAATTAAAAGCCAGCTGAGGGAGACAGTACTCCAAACTGTAGCATATGGCACCATGGCATAAAACAAACAGTAGATGGTAAACAAGTTGGCTGGGATTTTAGATTTGAAATTTAATTGAATATAAACCATTTTGACTCTGAATCACCTTGAAATGTCTGTCTTTCTCTTGGCTTCTTATTTTCAACAAGAATCAGAACACTGTTCTGTTCTTCAGTCACGTAATGGCATTTTGTTTGCTTTTGAATGAGTGCCCTGCTGCAACTATTTCACTGCTCAACATTTTTCTTTGGTTTTAAGTAGAGTAAGTTCAAAGCCAGAATTTCTGATTTGTGATGTATTTGGAAATTCTAAAATCAGTTTTATTGCAGAGAGCAATCCTCCCTCTCACCCCACTAACAACGCAAATAATATGTGTAGTTTTCAAATTCTTCTGCTGTGTGGAAAATAATAAGGTTAGCAATAAATGAAACTGTGTTTTCTTTTTTTTTTTTCCTTCAAGTTTCACAGTCCCATTCCCTATCCAACCTGAGTCTGAACTCTAAAGACAGGGAACCTGATTTTCCTGGGAGCGGTTGTCCTGGGGCAGTCTGACAAAAATGGATTTGCTGAGAAGCTTCTATCAATGCTTTATCACCAGGTGTGTGTGCAGGATATTTCTCAGTGCCAGCACTCTGTCCTCCATATCTGTAAGCTGCTAGCGCATTCCTTGGAATGACTTTAGCACGTGCCAACCAGTACTTTACAGAGAGTCCATGGGCGAGACTCTAAAGTTAGAATGACCTAGGAGAGATTCTCCCAACACAATTTGGATGTGGCCACCTTCTTCTGGAGGCAGACAGCTTTCTATGAGCGGAAGGCTGTTGGATGGAGAGTTTGGAAAAACACTCTTTTGTTTTCATTCTGTTTAGATTAGAGCTTTTCAGATAAGATCTGTTTATCTATTAATATATCTTAGTATGCCACTCACCTCAGCTGTGGCCTTGAGTGTTTCTATTAGATTACAAAAGGGTAGTGCTGAAAATGGGGTTCTAAATCCAGACACAGAGTATATGGTTGGTTAGAAGATGTACAGTTCACTCATTGTTCAGTGATTCTTTCAAATATAGGATTTTTTGATTTCTTATGTTTTTTTTTTCACAGTGTAGTTCAGTCAAGGTAACATTTTATTATTTTTTTTTCTGGCAATTACTTCAAATCTGAATGTACCTTAACCATGGTTATATATAGCTGCTGAGTCTGACTTTCTGTTGTTCCATTAAACACCAGAATAACTTATCTTTCCAAAAACAATGGAAATACATGGAGAGTAGAAATGCAGTTGTATACAGAATAATGTAGATGCTTTGTAAATATAGTCACCTCACACTTTTGGAGGACAGGCAAACAAGATTAAGATCCAGACTAAAACTGGTTTTCCTGGATTCAAGTAACGAGTAAATTAATGTCTATATATGCTATTCACTATGATCCTTGAATGTACACTGGGATACTCTCAGATGAGCATGAGAGAGCAAAGCATGTCTGCTTAATTTTTAATCTCATCTACGGGTTAGTCCTTTTAAAAAAATAATAATTATTATCAAATCAGATTCTCTGAAAGAATGAACTTGTCAAACTCACATACTTTATCTGCTGTGGCAATTGATGTCAGTATGATAATGCCATGCCAGCAGTGCTTAAGCTAAAAGTTTGTCAGTTGCCCCATGATAAAGCCTAGCATTTGAGGGATTTTTTTCATCCCAGTTCATCAAATCACACAGGTCTGACATTCAATATGCAGTCCTCAGGGTTTCAAATGTTCTTTTGCTCTTGATTTAAGCTAACAATAGAATACTTGAAAGAAGAAAGGCTTAGTATCATCACACTGGCTAAGTGACTGATTAAATAGATTCCAGAAATTGGCTGTGGACAGCTGCATTGAAGTAGGAAGTTTGGATGAATAAACTTGGAAGTAAAAGAAAGCTTGAACTTTGTACCGGTGCAGGAAAGCAGAGGAAAGAGAGGAGCAACTTATTTCCCAAATTGCTTTGCTCTGAAGGGAAGGTGGCTCTTCAGCAAGTTCTTGGTATTTGGAGACCAAGCTCAGGGGCTCATCTTGCTTGACTTTAGAGGTCTTCCATGTGGATTGGCTACATGTGGGTTTATCACCTTAGGCTCAGGCTCAGGCCTTTCCAGGGTTTGATTCTTCTGTGTTTTCTTTAAAAGTAAGGTAAATCACACTTTCTAGTAGTTAGATGTTTTCACTGACAAACAAAAATGTGTATGTCCATCCTGCACATTCCTATGAATGAACAGCTCAATCCCACTCCCTCCTTTGGACAACTCAGCAGTGAGTGAGCAGAAAAAGAGAAGTATTAATGTTGGCAAGGAAAGCAGCGAGCTTTGCTGCAGGTGTAACAATTAGTAATTCATTGAAATGGATCTGGAAGTCTCCTTTAGTGGCACAAACACATGATAGATTATATTCAAGATCACATGGAGACTGGTCACAATCAAGTGCTTAGCAAGGGAAGTATCTCTTTTTCTGAGTATATTTTTCCATCCTATCTTAAATGTACTAATTATTTCCAGTCTCTCATTTTAAGGTGTAGTTATCATAAGATTTTGTGCAGGAAATTGCATAAGTAATTTTCTTAGCTCTTTAGACATATTTTTCTATGCTAAAAATTCCATTTATTTAACTTAGAGCAGTATTGCTTCCCTGTACATAGAACATTCTCCTCAGCATGTACATAAAGCATTGTTCTCAGAAATATTAAATCAGATTTATCATCCTAGTGTTTTACATATCTTGGTATCTAAAGAGCCCTTTTAAAATTCTTCTAGTTAGTCTTAAGTGGAAAAATTGCCATGTATATAACAAATGACCTTTGGCAAGTTTTTTTTTTTTATTTAAAATAAAAGCTCTTCCCTTACTCTCTATCTCATGCTGGAATTAATACCTTCTGCTGCCTTGTCTTGCCTTATAACAGTCAGGAAACGATTTATTTGTTGCCACACGGTGCAACTAAATTAGAAGAAAGAGGGTCTGTGAAGTAAATATTTTCCAAGCAAAATGTCTATTCTCCCCAAAATAAGGGGAGAGAAGATATGGTGTATTATCATCACATTTCCATACTCCCCTCCTCTCCCTCCCTACCCCAGATTCTCTCGGGGTTAATCTGAAATTATATAAAAGTCAGTTTATTTGGAAAGGGATGTTATCTTTTTGTTTAAAATAAAGAACTGTACTTAAAATTTTTCCCCTTAATCACTTAAAACTACCACAAATGCTTGCACAGCATACACTAGAGGGCAATAGTGAGCTATAAATATTTTCCAGCTTACCCTTGGCATTTACATCACAGTGCCTCTCAGGCACTTTAGGTTCTCCCCTAACTATAGGCCGTTCTCACGGTATAAAATCTTTTGCACAATACGACCAAATGCAATGATGTGCTTTTTCCACTGTTCTCAGGATTTGATGTATTTCTAACATATAGGTGAAGTTGCTGACTTTCATTACTCCAGATTAATCTGAACTAACCCAAAATTCATGCTTTCCTACAGTGCTAACACACCTTTCTTTCATTTTGCTCTCAGTCTGCTCTTTTGAGTAATGTCTCTTGCCAACATTGGTAATATCAAACAAGAGTAAGCACGTGCGTGGGTTTACATATTTTACTCTGGAATTCTTTTTAAACCCAATTTAAACCCTCCTCTTCAGAGACCAAGGACTAGTATGTGCAAATGCTATACTTTGTTTCTGGATGTATGAATGCAACACGAGTGGCAGAAAAGGTGAAAAGGGGTGAGTAAGAAAAATATTTCAGAAAAATATGAGAGGGCAGCATTTATGTTTCTTGCTTAAAACTGTAACATAGTTTCCTAAGTAAAACATATTTGTCTTAGAATTTGTAAGCAAACTAAGCAGCACTTCCTGTGTTTTTAATTGCTCTGTGGCTTAAACTGAATGACATTTCCAAAACTAAGATGTTCACCTATCCCAGCTTTCTAAAATTTTTGACTACTGTCAGGGGACATCAAGTAGAAACAACCCCTTTATTCCTTTGACCTCTGCCTCTTGTCATATGGATTTTTTTCTGCTTAAGCTGGCATTAAGCTTTCTGATAGATTCAGGATGGAGGAACAATTTTTTTTTTCCAATCAGCTGCCAGTTCTTTGTGCATGAGTGTAGAGTTTAGGGAACAAGTCATTATGACCTTATATATGTGTAGTACGTTATTAAGTGTCAATGAGAAGTGATATCCCTGGAGGGGAATATACAGGTAATATTTAAGAAGTGCTTGAGATGTACTTTTCCCCTAAGCTTTCCTTTGGAATTGGTAAATGTTTTTTTTTTCATAATCAGTGGCATTGAACTTTAAAGGAGTTTTTAAAATGATCTCCAAATAGCACTGAAGCACCACCTGCAAACACCAGACTAGGAAGTCTGATCTGATTGTAGCTACCTTCACTATTTTCTGAACTTAGGTTCCTACAAATGCCTGCCTGGTTGTCCTTTTCTTGGATCTATTCATGGGACCACAATTGTTAGTGACAAGCCCTCATGCTGTGAGTTTGACAAGATGAGAGCCCAAGGTAGCATCATCTCTTTCGCCTTTCTTTTTTGTAGTGGAGGACAGGCGTTCTGAATTTGTTGCATAATTGACTTTTATATTTAATAGACTGCCTTCCATTACATCAGTCTGCCCCTCGGGCCCTGCTGAAGTACTGATTGATTTCTAATAGCTTTTAATGTTAATACTGTAGCCTGCTGCTATTTTTCAGTGCATTTGATTGGTGCTTTTCTGTATTGGCTTCCTAACACATACCCAGATAGTCAAATAGTTTGAGTGTTTCTGATTGGGAAACACTGTAGGGAGGGAGAGAAACACCCAAATTTTTTTTTCATAGCTTTTAATTGGAAATGCCACAAAAAAGCATTCCTACAAGGCTGCCTAGCGTAAGTCAGCAGTCCTGGGGACTAGGGGCTAAGCTCTAGAATCTTGTTAGTGGGCTCAGAGGACACAGCAGTTAGGACAGTGTCCAGAAAAGTCTGCTTTTACTGTTGCTGCTTTCACTAATTTATTAAATCTTTGAAAATCACCTGTGGCCCACCTAAACTTCAAATAAAGCTATACATGAGACTGAAAGTATCCTGCCTGCCCCTGAAATGCCTGCCCACCTGGCCATGCAGCAGAAGCCTGGGGACTTCATGGTTAACGGCAGTTCATCTGCTGGTGCCCAGGTGTTCTGCTCCTACCTGGCCACCTTCCACCCTGGAGAAAGCATTAACATCAGCCATCATGCCTGGGAGCTTAAAAATGGTGCAGGGCTGATGTATTTATCCAGTACAGGGGAAGCTTGCTAGTGCTGAGTGTCCTGGCAAGAAGACTGGAGCAAACCAAGCGGCTGGGCTCAGATTTGGCCTGAGCACTGCTGGCTGATGACTATCTCCCTCCATGCCATGATGCAGGTCCAAAACAATCTGCGGACTTTGGGATGATAAACTAGCTCTTCATATGGACCAGCACCTTCCTGGCACTGGTGGGAATGAGGAGCAGATGTCCATGAAGCAGCTGGCAAAGCTGCCTTGAGCTGCTCCTGGCCAGACTGATGCCAGGCTGCCCCATGGTAGCATTTGTGGCGGATGCTCTGTACTTCAGTGTGGGTTACCCAGCTGCAGCCTCCCACTTCTACCAGCTCCCTCCTGGCTCCTGCTTTAGGCCTGGCCTCCTTGCTGGGGCCAGCTCTGCCTGCACTGCCTGAGTAGTTCTCAGCTGGTAGGTGGAGATGGGTGCTCAGCAAGGTGGGGATCAGGTACAGCCTCCTTGGCAGCCCAGCAGCTCTCTCCTTAGACTGCTGCAATTACCAGTTATCTCCACCCTGATTAGAAAATAAAACAGCTTTCCTCAGTCTGGGCTTCATCCCACAGTTCTCACAGGCATCTTCCCTTAGCAACTGGTTTTCCTTCTGCTGACGGCATGGTCTCCAGCAAAATCTGTCTCCTCTCATTACTACCAAGGAAAACTCTGAAAACCTTAGCCTAGCTTGGTGGATAGATTTGCCACTTTGTATTTTCAAAACACAGTAAATAATAATTATCCCTTGCTGCTCTCTTTGTGGTTCTTAAATAATGCTGCCCTCATTTAGGGAAAAATGGCATCTGCTAAATCCAAACCACATAGTGAGTTGGTGTCAGAGCCAATGTTACAGCTTGGGAGTTCTTGGCTTTTGGCCTCATGCTCAGGCCATTAAGCCATTTAACCTCCTTAGGAATCAGAAAACTACTACTTAAGAAAAATATATAATGAGCTGCATCAAGCTCTTCAAGAGGGGAACCAGCAAAAGTCTCTGAGAAACAGCACAATCTCTTCCGTAGCTGTGAAAATAAAATATCCAGTGAGTTACCCATCTGCACAGGGTTGGATTCACTATGTAGTTGGTAAGTGATGATATTGCCAGTTAGTATAGTTTCAAGCAAACTGTTCATTAAGTTTTTGGCTGGATTTTCTCTGCATTCCTGTGCCTATTTTCACATATTCTTATGAAAAGTTGTGCCATAGTTTTATGCAGCCATATGCAAAATACCACTGCATGACCTTGGGCCAGCTGACAGGTGCCATATTTATGACAAGAAAACATTTTTAATGGAGATCAGATACTACATTGAGAGAATGCTCCAAATATCACAATTTGCCATTCTTCGAAACAAGCAATAAAATGTATGTTAGCATTTTGTACACAATAATGCAGCCAGTTGGATTGTGTTGCATACTGAATTGTCTTGGGGTTGTGATAACAAACAAAAAAAATAAAACCCAAAGCCTCATTTTAGTGCAACCTTATGTATGAGATTTTAAGCCCACTACAGTCAGTAAACATGATTTTGAATCTTCGACAATGCACATAGATCAGCCTACTTCTGAAAACAAGAACTAAAGGGAAAGTCAGATGGAAGCAGCAGATTACATAGATCATGAGCTGTTTCTCACTTTAAGCAGCTGTTTCATTTCACTGGTAGCATGTTCTTCTGATAGAGAAGAATAATCCAAACTAGCGTATGATAACAAAAGAACTAAAATGCTTAATACAAGCTGCTTGTAAAGGATTCAAGGATAAGCAGAACAGTATTTCTAAGCTCATAAATTTGCCATCAGTAGTGTGGTCTTCCTTATGATGACAAATTAGCTTTAAAAATCACACAATCAAAAGCATATCACTGGAACCTGAGCAAAGGTCAGCCATCGCTGAGTAGGAATCCTACTGTGCTCCGGAATGCATGGGATCATTTTCTCAGTGATTGTGCTGTAGCATGGGCTGTTTGAAAGGATTATCCATTGCTGATGGGTGTGTGTGACTGTAGGTGTGTGCATTGTGTGTAATAGAAAACTTGAGTGTTGCAAACTGTGAATGGATTAAACTTCAGAAGCATTCAGTTTAATGCTTTTATTTCTTGGAGATTGTGTCCTTAACCTTTGTAATAGTGGCCAGCTGCAGTTCTGCAGAGAGAAACATTTTATAGGCACAGGAGAAAAATAAAACAATGCAAGTGACTTTTTTCCCCCCTCTCTTCTCTGAAGACAGGTTTGTGTCCTAGGAGGGTTTGAAAGCCAAGCTTTAAGAGCACAGATGTGCAATATCATTTGTGGAATGTGTATATGATCTTCCTATGTATCACTGAGCATGAAAGGGATGTTTTGCTCTTTCATCCATGCATCACTTGTCACCACTTAAATAAAGATTGCAAACATTTTTGAAGGCAAATGCATGCCCAGAAGGATTTCCCATCCTTCAGCATTCAGGGTGCCTGTTGTAAATTGTCCCAAGTCCATTCTTTCAATTGACAGGATTTTTCTTTTTCTGTTTCAGGAAATGTAGATGGTATTCATCACCACATAGTGTGTTAGTAACTCAGTGAACAAAGGTTTTTAATAAAGTCTAAATAATTAAATCCCTTATTTGAATGCATTTCTATTTGTAACTTGATAGGGTACGTGTTCACAAACTGGCTAAAATGTTTAAGGTTACAACATAGGATACAGATATGATCTTAAGCATGACTGTGCCAATTAAATTTCATTACCAGATGTTGGGAAAAGTTTGTTATTGTTATTGTTATATATCATATGCAATCACACATATATTTCTATACAAATACATATACATGTGTGTGTCTTTGTGTTATATTTTTAAACATCCAGAATTATTATTAAATGTCAAGACCCAGACTCTACTGAATGCCTGGTTGCTCTGTGGCTCAATATGGTTCATGGATTGATTCCTGGTCTAAGTCCTGCCACACATTAGCATAGTTTGGGGGCTGTAAAGAGGTGCATGTTTCAGCCAATGACTGTTAAATTATGGTGTAATCTCTCTCTCAATCTCTCTCTCTCATCTTTTGATAGTGGTATCATCAGGCAAGGCTAGAAGCAATGGGATGAAGCAGATATGGCCATTTCAGAGAATTAAAGAGTCTCCAGTCCCTATATGTCTGTACCTTCCAAGGTACATTTTTCAAGTCCTATAAATGTAGCAAAGTCATCCCCTGTTGATAAGCCAAGGCTAGGGGTACACCAATATCATCTCTCGGCTACCAGTAGAACCTCTGTATTCCTTTAAAATTCTCCATTCCTCTCTTGAGTGTCTGCGCTAACGGAGCTACACAGATGGTGATGTTTTGATACAATATTTCAAATTGCATCTATTTCTTAAGAACAGAGTCTTCCCATGAAACATCTTGTTTTGATTTATTGGTTCTAGCAATTATAACTGGTGTCTGGGTGTATGAACACTGAACCAGATTCCTATACAGTGCTCCACAAGAGGGAAAGAGGCTCTTTCAGTCCTTGCATTGCCACACTTTGAGTGAGGACATGTAATAATGACAGCAAATAGCCTTAAGCCCTCTTTATCAAACCTGTATCAATGGTTGCCTGAGGAGGACAGAATCATAGAATCACAGAATATTCTGAGTTGGAGGGACCCACAAGGATCATTGAGTCCAACTCCTGACTCCACACAGGGCAACCTAAAAGTTAAATCATTTATCTAAGAGTGCTGTCCAAATGCTTCTTGAACACTGACAGGCTTGGATCCATGACCACACCCTTGGGAAGCTTGTTCTAGTGCTTGACCACTCTCTCAGTGAAGAAC
>VZTV01129031.1:0-12864 GCA_013400875.1 Anhinga rufa
CATGGACCTCTTAAGTCCTCCTTGTTTTCCCCCACCTTGAGGGGCACCTGGTTGTGCTGATCTCTCAGAAAAATTATGAGTGCTTTCCCCTCAACGCTGTCCTGTAGGCACTTCTTTATTTTGTACGTACACAGAAGTGGGCTCCTTCCACTCCAATTTGTTGATTACAAGGTCTCTCCTCCACACATCATCCCACACCTTTTGCTTTCCGAGGGACGAAACAGTGGGTGGTGATAGGGGAATGCTGAGCATAGACTCTTCCCATTGAAGATCAGTCTTGCAGGCGTTTGGATGGGTTAAAGAAGCCCCTCACTGTGGGGTCAGGATTCAGGCAAACTCATTTCTGTGCCTTTCCCAGCGTCCAGGGCTGTGGTGGGTTCCTGCACCTGGACGCCCTTGTTTTCCCAATTGCTGCGCTAACGTGGGCTGTGCTCTGGAAGCCGAGTAAGTAGAACTTGGACAGCGCGAATCCACCAGTTTCCTCACGTCTAAGTAACTGCAGCTGGTTCGTGACACGCATTTACTGGCAGCACGTAGGGTGCTGATAGCATGCTACAGGGCACACTCAGTGGTTTTGGGGCACGAGGTCTGATGCTTCTATCTGGACTCCAACTACTTGAGTTAAAGAAGTAGTTTTCAAGAGAAAAATCTTGTAAGCCACGCTTCAATCCCATACACAGGTAGAAATGGGTTCTCATTACTCTAATGTATGTCTATAAATCCTAATGGCTCAGAAACTCCATTCAGTTTGTCCAGTTAGTAATCTCTGAGATCTCTTTCCTCCTGTGAAATTGAGCTTACTGGTCCATGATCATGCTGTTTGCTTTAACTTCCTTTTCCTCTTTGCATCTTTTCCTATTTTTATTAAACCTGGCTTTGCCACTGCTGGGATTTTAAACTGGGATTTGAAAGATCAGGTTCAAATATTTCCTTGCATTTACTTTTTTTTTCTTTCTTTTTTTTTCCTTGTTATCCTGGCCAAGTCATTTAAAGTTATGCTTTACTTTCCCAGTGCAGATTTTATGAAGAGGTGAACTTCAAAATACCAATTCCCAGGCTTGGGGTGAGCTTGCAAGCAGGACCACAGGATTGATGGTAAGTCAGTAGCAGCTTGGGCTCCTGGCCAGTGGTGGTTGTTACCAGAAGCAGCATCGTTAGGAAAAGAGCTGCTGCACTGGAATGGTTCCACAGAGCATCAAATCCTACGATATATACCTGAAAGTAGGTTCTTGTCACTCCTTTTTTTTAATCTTTTCATGCTATCTCCTCCTCCTCCTCAATGCCAACGCATTGCATACACAATGCCTTTGTCTGCTTGACCAAGACTCCAGGTTGACTTGTGTCATCCTGTACCATAAGCTGGGTCTCCTCACCTGGCCTTGTAGCATGTTCTCAGTGGGGTTAGAGACTTGTCTGTGCATGGCCAGTGACTGTGTAGTAGTGACTTCATCTCAGAAGAATTTAACTGATGAGCAGTCAGGCCTTAAAGGAACTTTTTCAGGTAACTCAGAGATGGAAATTGTTTAGAAATAATCCTTTTTTTTTTCTTTTTGAAAAGCCGATTTGGTTCATTGGAACATTTCCACAGCATATTTATCACAAAGCTCTGAGGTTCAGCTTGTGTGTGCACATGAGCACTAGAGGCTGCAGTAGAGTTACAGTACAGACCACCCTTTGAATGCCTTGCTTTCAGCTGTACCAGCTTTTGGAAAACCTCTTTTCCTTTTTGCTTGGACTCCTCTTGAAAGTTAGGATTTCCTTTAAACTCTTAAATAAACTATTTTGGAGGTTAAGGAATAATAATAATAATAATATTAACAATAACAACAACAACAAAACAAACAACCACCTGCAGAAACTCCAGTAGCATTTTTTCACAGCCGGTACTTGAAACATGAAAATACTTCCCTTGCTGGGTCTAGGAAGCTGCGTGTCGTTTGACAAGTGGAGTGGTGAAAACTGCTTTTTGAAGTAACATTTGAAAAATGCGAAAGCAAAAAGATGTGAGAAAATGGTAGACTGTTATCTGCTTGCTAAACACTATCTGATACAGGCTAAAAACACACAGGTTGGTTAGAACTGACATCCTATGTAGATCT
This sequence comes from Anhinga rufa, assembly GCA_013400875.1. Lineage (NCBI taxonomy): Eukaryota > Metazoa > Chordata > Aves > Suliformes > Anhingidae > Anhinga > Anhinga rufa. The sequence goes on from VZTV01129031.1 coordinate 2,100, forward strand.
TCTTCTGCTCTTCCAGCTCCATCCCTCTTTGTTTTCTCTTTTCTTTCTTCTGTCTTCCCTTTAAAGGCTTCTCTTGCTTATAAGCAGCAACAGGGATGGAAAACATGCTCTTACAAGGCCTGTTTGACCTTCTGTGCATCAGTCAACACCAGTCTTATGTTCACTGGGAAAGGGCACCCTTGTACAGAGCAGACAGGAATTCAAACCGTGCAAGCGACCGCGGATGAGACCGCCCAGGTCCTTAGCTGCGTCTCGATGCTGATCTTTCTGTCGGCAAAGTCTGGCTGCCGCCGTATCTGCGGTCAAAGTTCTCATAGGTGGAGTCTTGCAGCTGTGGCCTGGCAGCGGAAGAAGTGAATAAGGTGAAGACACATTTCTGGCTGCTCTAGACTTTATAAGTGTCTTCAACTAGCAGTGAAGGAGTGTCAGAGTAAGTGTCTGCAGTACTGTATGGTGTGGATCCTCCCCTCTGCAGCAGGTAGTTCTTAAGTGTCTGAGTTGCATCTAATGTTTTACATCTTGAAGCACCCAGACTGATCTCCTACACCGTTAGCATTAACTCCTACTACTGTCCTGCTGCTCAGAGCCTCGGGAGATTGTGCAAACTTCTCCTGAGAACGATCTTCTCATGTAGAGCGTGGAGGATCTTGGTTTTTAAGCTTTCATCTATGTATGCAGCTATAAAGATATTATCAAAGGGTACAGTATGGTTTGGGCACTGTTAAATCAGCAAAACCTGTGCTTTTGCAAATAATTATTACAAATTTCACTGTAGGATTAAATTCCCTGTTGCCTCTTTGGCTGTGTCCTGTTGCTGTACACTTGACTGTCCTGCTGAAAAGGCCATCTTTTTGGGTAAGGTGGGGGAAGGAGACATCACATAGGGATAACACAGGTTGGAAGGGAGCAGCCCCAGGCAGATATAATTACACTGACCTCAGATACAGCTTCTCTAGGTTTAGCCTAAGGATTGTTTTTGTTTTTTGGTTTGGGTTTGTTTTTTTTTTTTCCCCATCCCTTTCTAGCTTGGCCACCACAGCTGTCAGGAGTGTCCAAGAAAGGTGTTTTTCTGGCTAATGGGAAATGCCAAAGGTACTCCGGGAGCGTCATATGGATACCAGCCAAAGAATCGGGCCCTGCCACACTGAGCTGCCTCCGTGGTGGGCTGTTCGGCATCTCCATACCACTTCCACATTGGCAGAGCTCATCAGCTTTGATGTGGGCCCTTTTTCTGCCCCATTAGAGACTCGGGTGCTGGGGCCGGGGAAAGGTTTCTGTTGCACAGAGCTTCCCTCTCTCATTCATCATGCATCAGCCTGCCACAGATGCCATCGCAGCCTGTTCCCTTCACCTGTCCCTCAGGTGGGTGTTTCTTTTGCTAGTTTAATGTGTCTTCCTACCACACTCTGGGCCTGTGGCCCCCCTGAACTTCTGCTAACCCCTTGCTGCTGCAGCATCCATGTCTCTCCAATCCGCTGCCCCAGTCCCTTGTCCTCACATCAGTGGGGTCTTTTCTCAGCAGTACCCAAGCCAGAGCCTCCTCCCAGCAGTGCCCAAGCCTTGGTCCCTCACACTGGCTCGCCTGGCCATCAGCCCAACCCTGTCCTTGTCCCAGGAGCCTGCTCTTGGGCCAGTAGGTTGTTGCCAAAACCAAGGACATGTTGTATTTCTCTCCTTAGCCATCTCCACCCTCCTGCTTGATAACATGAGAGGAAGGCAGAACATCCTTACCGGGCCAGGCTGGATGGGGCAGAGGGGGGACCTGTGAAGTGGGAAGGAAGATGCGCGTTAGCAATGTGGTCAGAGCGAGCTGGGGAGCCAGGACTGATCTAGAGCTGTTGGGAAGCTGCACTGGAGGGTGATTGTGACACCCCAGTGAGTGGGGAGAAGACCTTTTGTCAAGCGTGTGGTCCCCTTCATGAAGGTGGGAATTTGGCACTGGAATATAAAGAACAAAGCACTTCTGATTTGTCTTACAGCTTCTACAGTTTGAGGCAAATGGTGGTTTTCGCAAGGTGTTGACATCAGACTGTGTCTACAGATGAGTCACGGTGATGTGACATCTCGTCCAGCCTGAGAGGCAGAGGCCAGAGTCCCTCCTGGTTCCCCCCTCCCCATGACATTGCACAGCAGGGATGGTGGCCTGGGGGCCAGTGGCCTCCAGGCTTCCTGGGACGTCTCATCCCTCAGTCCATAAGCTCATGGACTGAGCTCCATGAGCTCCACGCTCATCTCATATGAGCTGGGATTTCCCTGCTCTCACAGCCTTGGTCGGGCTGCAGAATGGGATTTCACTAACGATTGGGAAGCACCTGGGTAGTGAGACCCAAGGGACTGAGAGGGGCGGTCTGTAAAATGAGGACGCCCACCCCAGGAGATTAAACTGTTGTGTGGGATGCAGCAAAGGTAAATCCTGCCCACAGGCTACAGGGGAAGAGGTAGTAATTAGTCTGCTTCAAGAAAAACAGAAAAAAATTAAAAATCTGGTTGTGTAGGTAGTGAGTTCTCTGCTAATTGCCCATCTGTTAGTTTATTAACCTTTCTTCTCAGGCACAGGGAAACTCCTTCTCCCTCTGTCTTTCAAAGGCCCCTTCCCAAAGGACATGTTCTGTCTGCAGGCTGTGATCAGCCAGCCAGGAGGTCCCTCTTACTTGTTCTTACATTTCCCATTAGAAGTGTCTTTCTCCTAGGGTGGAGAATCATAAAATCATTTAAAAAAACCCAAAACAAACCCAACCCTGCCTGACTTCATCTGCTGCATCCTATTGCTGGCTACCTGTCTGATAGAGGGAGGCTATCGAGGGAAATAGTGATACGTACCTCCTCTCGAGAAAATGGTGAAGCCCAATATCACCAGCAAAATGAGCACTTTAATTCCCAGCGGCACAAAGATCAGGATCAGGAAGAAGGAGCTGTTGGATGCTTTGAATTTGTAGAAGTACACAGCCCCCTCAGCTCTCCCGTGGCTGTTGACAGCAGTACAGGTGTATTTTCCATCGTGGGTCAGGTACCGGAGCTCCTTGGTGACGCGGTGGTTCATGCTGGTGGTGGAGGTGAGGTTGCTGTAGGGTGGTCCAGTCCAGGTCAGAGCGGGCGCTGGCTCCCCCTCGGCGGTGCAACGTGCCTGGAAGGTGCGATCCCCGTTGGAGCTGACAGTGATGTTAATGATCCTGGGGGCAGCTGCGGAAATCACAACAGGGGAGGGAAAGTGCATCAGGTTTCAAAGGCAGGTCTAACACAATACACCAGGAACGAGTGCTTGGTCTTGATGGACCCTTGGCATTTTATATGAGGGTAACGTTGGGATCAAACCTCCCCTTCCTTGTTTTTCTTGGCACTTTCTTTCCCTAGATTTCCCCACCCTGCCTACGTTGCAAACAGATTCTACCCAGCAAAGCCTGGGTGCAAGGATGTGTACTTTGTGTTTTCTCCCTGTAATGCCTTACGCAGTTTTCTGAGCTTTGGTCAACTTCAGCTGTTGTGACCTTCCATGCTGGCAGAAGGCAGAGGCACTGTGCTGTAGCAGGGCAATCACCCGTGAAGATGGGTTGCTCTCTGCAGTTGCACTGTGAATTGCAGCCCTGTGCTGTCTGTGATGCAGGCACAGGTGTAGCTGGTGACCTTTTTTGACTGGCTGCATCTCCATAAGGTCCAGGACAAGGCAACCTGTGCTCTCCTGGAAGCACCTCATGGCTGTTTCCTTGGTCTCTGACCTCCAGCGCACACATGGAGAGATCCATTTGTGTGAGCCCTTTGCTCAGTGCCTGACGCTTTCCAGATTTGTCAAGGTATTGTCAGGGGACATTTACACTTCTTGCAACAGCCTAAATTTGATGGTTTTTTCCAACCCTGTAGTGACCACCCAACAGCTGGTGTACATTTCTCCTTGCTTTGGGGAAGCACACCAGTACCAAGACAGGCCACTAAATTTGTATCCTATATTTGTAGCATATGGCATTGTGCGACTGAATAAACAGTGGCAAAGATAATTTGGGGGATGTAAAATGTTGAGACGGACTGTTGAACATGATGTCTTTGGTCTAGTCCTCTAAGGAAGCATAGCTGGTATGACTAAGCTTGTCTTACTCATTGAGCCTCTCCTGCTGGACCTGTTGAACCCTTTAATGCATTTGGTTCCTAAAGGCACTGTGGAAACTGAAGGGAACTAAATGACTGTCATCATGGAGGAAAGGCAGGAGTTCAATATTTGTCTCATTTTTTTTGTCGGGCTGGACAGCAAATGCATAGCTTGCAACCACCTACAGCACGTCTTCTCCCTTGTCTATGTATTGCAGGTTTGAGGCTGGAGGACTGATCTGTAAGAAAGCTAGCTGTGTTAGTTGTCATGTGTCTGCATGTTTTGGTGTTTCAATTAACCTTTTAAGTGTTATTTAACCCCTCCCATTCATACTGTCGGGGCCCACTCCCAGAGCAGGGTGCAGCCTGGGTACCGTATCTGCTTATGTTATCATTGCTCTGGTGCTAAAATCCAGGCAGCCCCTGGGAGACAGATTTTGCTGCCGTCCTGTCCTGATCATGCTGTAGGGGGGTGTTCAGTAGCTGTTCCAAGTGGAGTTGAGCCTCGACTATGCAGAACTTCCCAAGAAGTAACCAAGCTCATTCTCAGGTCCCATCTGGACGCCCACAACACACACAAGGCATAAGGCAGTTTCATTTCACAAGCAAAATCATCCAACACATGGCACCTTTGCACTCACAGGTAAGGTCTGAGTCTGTTCCCAAGGCCACCCGGGTCTCTTAGCACTCCCTCGATCTGTGTGCGCACCCCGGGAGATGGGATTAACATTTGACATTTGTGATCCGAGCTGATTTTTCGGGCTGTTTGCACTTAATGTTTCCTCCTTCAGAAGACTTTGGACCTATGGCATGTGGGTACCAGGTATCTTCTCTTTCCAATCCCCTGTTGCTATCTAGGCCTTCTGGTGCTTACATTTGCCAACATGTGCTCAGCACCCAGGCTCTCCAGTTTGGATTCTGATGAAGAAGATGTCTTTAACCCCACCCCATGGGCTGCTGACCCAGCTTGCCTCTCTGCTGCTTGTGCAGATCCTGCGTGGCAGGGACAAAGCGGGATGCCCAGGACTTGTCTGGTTCTTACCCTCGCAGATGGATCCCAGCTGCTTCCTTACCAGTTTTGTTCCTATTCCCTTCCCTGTATTGCATTCATCACCTTATACTGGAAGGCTGCAGAAGGCAATCAGTATTCCCTGCCCAGCTGTTATAAACTATCCATAGAGCTGGAAAAGCCAACCCTTTAAAAGACCGTCTCAGATCATTTTCTGTTACCATCTCATGGGTTTCTGCATCTTGTGGTGCTCGCTTCCCTACGGGGTGGTGTTGCCTCCTTTGGCTGTCATGCCCTCTTACCAATCAGATGCAGCTTTATCCCGTTCCTGCTTTCGTACTTGTCGTGGATATCTCCGGACAACTCCACCCGGCAGAAGTATCTCTCGCTGTCGCTCCAGGTGAGATTGTCAATCCTAATGGAAAGGTCCTTGTGCCGGGGGTTGCCAAGCAGTTTGTATTTGTTTTTGTAGCTGATGGCAGTCTTACAGAGCTCGCTGGTGCTCTGACTAATGCACTTGAAAACTATCGTGCCATTGTAAGGTTCCTTGATCCTCCAAATGGCAGTGAGGGTCCGGTCAAATGTTTTGTAGGGGTGTGTGAAAGTACAGGGCAGGATAACCATCTTTCCGAGTTCACCAGTAACATCAGATGGGACATGAACGGACCAGCCATTGGACTGCACACCTAGAACCAAAAAGAGATGAGCAAGACTGATCTATCTGGAGTGTCTAAGAGGGAAACTGGGCATCCTCCCTGCATCTGCTCTGTTGTTGGTCAGAAAAGGGATGTTCTGTTCCCGTGGTGGGCCCTGCATTGCTTGGTGTTCTTGCTGAGGACTTGCAGATAATTGCAAGTTACTGTGGCTGGACGTGGCACCAGTCTGCAGCAGAGCTAAGGGGACTGACTAGCTCGCGTTGAAAGTGATATAATTCCTAAGCAGGCCTCTTGTTTATAAAGTGAACAATAATACCTTAAGTTGTTTAACAGAGTCTTTCGCAGTTAGCAGACATTTATGTGCTTGGAGGAGTAGGTGTCTTTTTACTTTAAAAAAAAAAAGCTAAAAATAAAAGTTTTGCATTTATCTGGTGGCTTTAGGCACTGAAATGCAGTAAGGGTAGCAGCCCTGCATTTGAGTGCATGCACACTCATACTCCTAGTTTATAGTATTTGTTACATTAATCAGTTGGTGGCTGCATTACCCCTGGGGAAGGTAGTAACAGCTGACGTTTCTAAGAGTCAATGCTGGTATCATCACAAAGTAGCATCTTATTCATAAGACATGACAGGACCTGGATAAAGACTTGGAGATACTCATCTTACAAGAGCTGGTAAGAACAGGCAAGTTCCCTCTGTCAGCTCCTGTCATAGGAAGGAGGATGCCAGTGACAGTATGGAAAGCCTCTCCCTGTTAGCAGAGCAGGTCGTCGCTACGTGGACTCTAGCTGCCAGTATCTTCCCAGACAGGCCTTGTCCTGCTGTCATGGCAGGGGAAATCCTGAGTTTTCCAGCTGAGATGTCACAAACAATTGGGATTTTGCTCTCTTGGCCAAATTTGGTCATGGTAAATCCTAGTGCAGTCTGGGGAGCTGAACCTCACTGCTACCAGACCTACTCTGGTCATTTCTGTCCAGTGCTGAGAACAGCCTTCACCTGAATGGACACCCCCACCTTGGAAGTATATAGGGAAAACTCAATGTCTCATCTGTTTCCCTTCCCCAGGAACCAACAGTGTCAACAAACAGCACCTGTAGGCAGTGCTTTCCATATAGATATGTCTATCTATCCACCATGTTGCTAATTGCAACAGCTGTAGCAGCAGATTGTGGCTTCAGGAAGGTCTGTGGCTATGTTCCTGTCTTATAAAGCTCACTTGATGGCTTCATTAAATCAGGAACTTTCCCCTCCATAGCTGAGGATAACTGTGGAAAATGTAAAGGTGTCCTGTAAATAATTGCCACCCACCCCTGGTCTAGCTGACTTCACTGTGCTCTGTGGGCATTTAGCTGTCAGGTTAATCTTGTAAACTTGAAGAGAAAATCTGTTGCTTGTTCATATGTCTGTTCTCCATAATATTTGACAGGTACCCCAGTGACAGTGCAGCTTGTATTGATCTGTTGTGCCCTGCACAAAGGACAAAGGCCGACATAGGACCAGTTTTCTGCTGTTAAATTATTTATCTGGAATCAGTGCTAAGCTGGTGTTTTGATTACTGAGATCTGGAGTTGGGCTGCCTTGTCATTCATTATAAGCATACAAGTACCTTTTGCAGCCTAGGTAATCTAATACAGAAGGCTACATGGCCACAGGACCTTCAGGAAGCTCACGGACTTTGAGCACAAGGACCTGGCAATGAAAATGGAAAATGCTATTGCTTTCTAGTTTACTTGTTATTTTGTTTATTTTACAGCATGTCACTGTAACATTTTACTTTTGGAGAACTGCAGATCATGTGCTTTTAAGTATATTGCTTTTCTCTGACACCTTTTTAGTTTGCATTTTATTTTAATCTTAAGCAAAGAACATTATTTTTGACTTCCACATGAGAAATAATTTTAAAAATAAGTGCTTCCAATGTCACCAGCTCCACCCATTTCTATGGGAACAGTTTGCCTAGGTTATGAGTGGAAGGAGTTGTCAGCATCTTGTGTATAATTTAACCTTAACTTTAAAGCTTCAGCATGGTGTGTCTTCCATGGCTTCCTCTTGCCTATTTCTTCCCAGGGTTGAAGCTCTTACAAGAAACAGAGAAGGTCATAGGCAAATAGCCTACACCTTAAACGAGGTAACTCCTGAAAGGAGCTGTCAGGTCAGTGTATCTGCTAGATGTCAATGGAAAGGATTTGATGTCACGAACACAATAATAAGATCACAGAATCATAGAATCACTAAGGTTGGAAAAGAACTCTAGGATCATCAAGTCCAATCATCAACTCAACACCCCAGGCCTCCTAAACCACGTCCCCAAGTGCCACGTCTGCACGGTGTTTGAACACCCCCAGGGACGGTGACTCCACCACCTCTCTGGGCAGCCTGTGCCAGCGCCTGACCACTCTGTCAGGAAAGACATTTTTGCTGAAGACCACCACAGACACTAGCCTTGCTCTAAGCAAATCCCATTGAGTTTAATGGAACTTAAGTACATACTTGAAGTTAAACATGAGCTTAAGTGCTCAGTGGAACTGGAGCAAATTGTGTCCATTGCATAATAACTCCTAGGAACATGAAACAGCACTTCTGAGTGGTGATGGAAGTGCTGCATCCAATTGACAATGCAGGGGAAAAGTTACATGAGGATGAACTCCCTGCACAAGTTAAAAAAGAAAAAAAAAGCAAAAAAAAACCAAGCCAAAGACCTCTTTGACAATTACAGAGTCAAGCCTTTGAGTTTTTCCATTATTGTTACATGCACCTGGAACTTCAGGATCCTTTTAAGCAGCACAATGGATGGTACAATTCTTGGAGAGTTCATTATACAAGTCAATTCCCCTGGTACTTTGATTAGAGAGAGAAGAAAAGCCTTGATCAGACAGGGATTTGTAGCAAGCTCACAACTCACCCTTCCTGGAGATGTGAAGGAGGCACAGAAGAAACAAACCGAACTCTCTCATGCTGGTTGACATTCTCCACTGAGGTCTATCAGCAAACCAGAACTGTCTCTACTACATCTGAGCTGTTGGTCTTGGAGTCACAAAAGGTTTTTCCAGGGATGGAAGAAGTTGTGGTTTTCCTCTCCTTGGAGGGAATGAGTTGTCTAGCTGAACCAGCTCTGGATTCAGATATTAATAGTTTTGTGGTCAGTCATGTGAAAAATCCAACAGAGGGAATCAGAGTATTACCATTTTCCATCTAAAGCAAGGGGACTGCAGATTTGGGTTCAAACGCCCACTGCATGTATATGACGGTGCAAGAGGGGGTGGCTTTCAAGTGCTACCGACTCACTGAGCTGGAGAAAGTGCTTGCAATCTGTCTAAGGAGGTGGCAAGTGAGACCCTTGCTCTTCTGGCTTGAGGTAGTTCATCCTCCTGAACCCAGAGCCTGCAAGGCAACTGTGTTTTACCCCTTGTGCTCACTGGTTGTTGTCATCCCTGGGTGTAAAAAACCACCCTCTTCTTTCAAAATCAGCTGAGCTCTTGTGGCAAGGTTCAGCAGTGGAAGAGTGCTCTGGATTCTCCTGGTACTCTGCTCTGTCTGGACTCCTCTGACCCTGATGAGTTGCAAGTCATTCTTCTCTTTGTTGTTAACCTGTGTTTGAAATAAGCTGAGCTCCAGCTTTTGCCCAGAATCCTTGTGCAAATGCTTGCTCTTTCTTTCTGGGTTTAGCTTTAGCAAACTTGCTCTGCAGCTTGCTAATCGGCAGAGCTCTGGGCTTGTGGAGTACTGACCATGCTCCCCTCCATGTCATGTCCCATACAGCGATCCCGTGACATCGTTAACTTTAGCCTTGGAGCGTGTATTCCCTATCAGGGCTTAGCTTGAAGTTTGCTGCTTTTGCTTCAGACCAGAGGAAGGGCTGATGTCTGACTCCCTCTTCTCATCTCGGCAGCTGTGCTGCTGGAGGGTCCTGCTACCTCTCTCCTCTTTTGGGGACGGGAACAGCAGCACCCACATGATTCTTGCTGCAGGCAGCGGCTGGTACGCAGCCACTGGAGGGCTCCCAGAGCCAATATAAGGCGCTGCTGCTTAATAGCTGCTGCCACTTTTGCTGTGCCAAGAGCCAGCATCTTTCCCCAGCAGAGATGCCAGGGGTCCCCTTTGCTCCCCACCTCTTCTTAAACTCTCCATATATGTTCCCTTCTTAACTTGCTGTGCAAAAGCTCCCAGAAAGAGGGACTTGGAGATTTGGTAATATTAAGTGCGTTTGCTGCTTTCTGAATTCTTTCTTTGTTCTGGTCACAGTTAGAATTACTCTCCCAGTGTCAGTGAAGGGAGGGATTTCTCTTTTCCCAGACTTCTTGAAGGAGGCTCTGAGAGTACCTAGCTATTATTTACAGTGGCTTGGACCTGCTGCAACTCAGCAGAGGGTGGTGTTATTTCAACTAATGACTTACAGCCTTGCTCAGTCCCTGTGTGTGTCATTGTGGAGCAGGAGTATCAGGACCCAGTGCTCTAACTACTTTGCAAACTGTCATTAATAGCTGTAAAAAACAAAACAAAACAAAACATGCCATTGTCAGCCGGGAATCCTGATGGTATGGGTGGTGGAAACAGCGAGTAAGAGACCTGTGTCCTGATCCCATCTGTGTTATGTGTCTTTCCTGTGTACCTTCCCCATTTTCCTCCATGTACTGTTTGATTTTATCTATTTGTGATGTGGACTTTTTGGTGTTGTGACTATCTCTAGGCATTTCACCCTTCTTGGCCCAGCAGGTCTCAGTGGATTGAAGTAAAAGATTAGTGAAATCCATGCTTTAAAACATGTTGTTACAGTGAAGCATAAATGATCAATGTAAAGAGTAGCTGTAGTTACCAGTTAGTATGAACCTCTTCCTCTCTAACGTTTTACTCCAGCATCTCCTAGACAAATATCTGGTAAATCTATGCAGAAGTATGAATCCTTCAGGTTTTATCTCTAAACTGATTTTATTTTCAGACCATGAGATAGCTATTTGCCAAAGAAACTTTTTAATGTTTGAAAATGCACAGTTGAAAATGTATAGCTGTCACTGTTTAGCCCCAG
>VZTV01129052.1:0-11005 GCA_013400875.1 Anhinga rufa
CGGCTGGGGCTAAACCACGGCAGGTATGAAGCTAACTTCATTGACACTTTAATAGGATATGTCTCACCTAACTTTAGTTATATGAAAATTGCATGTTTTGCCTAAGGTGGTTGTCCAGACAGCTCTTTAGTCAGTGGAGATATTTTCAGAGTGTGGGTCATTATAGCCAGAAATAGATTTCTAACACAGAATGGAATTAATTTCTCTCTGGATGTGCTCATTTCTTTACACAGGTTAGAGAACAATGACAAGCCCAGACTAGGTACATAGTTAAGTGAAATAAATCCTACCACTAAATGAATGAAACTCAGATTTGGTTAAACTAAAGGAGAGGATGAAATTTTAACTTAATTAACTGACTTTCCAAAATTACTTTGAATATATATTGTCCTGAGATATTTCTTCACCACAATCCCTTGTTTGAATTATTTCATTAATATGTATTTATTGATCACTGAAAATGAAATTCTACCCTGTGTTAAACAGAAAGTAGGATCCACAACTGCTGTAAACTGAAACTGCTTAATGATGGAGAAGAGATGCAGAACTTCGGCAGTAGCACATGCTGAGCAGTGTGTTCCCACTTACGGTCAGGTGATGAAATCCATCCCATTAACTTCAAAGCAGGTAAAATTTTAGCCATGGACACCATTCCATTATCCCTGCTTTCCACCACAGAAGAAAAAAGCCCATCAATATACATCCTAAATGATGTCAAAGTATACCTGGTCCTTTCCCAGTGAGAAGCAGAAGCTGAAAGAAAAGCAATGCTTTGAAACAGATGAGAACAGAGAAGAAATCTTGGCTAATGACACCTCACTTTGTTTCAGGTCTCTTGATCCTTTCTCTCCATTGTATGTAGAAGGAGATAAAGAAGGAAGACTGAAGGATCCCATTTTACCTCCCTGATTCCTGAGCCTGCTCTGTACCAGACTTTGCATAGCATACTTTAACCTTGGGCCTGAATTGATCTGTGCTAGTTGATAATAGGCCTTAAGAGATTGTTAACCAGTCAGAAATTGCATTAGTATTGTAGCCTTCCAACACCTCTCCACATCAAGCAGGTAGCCTGCATAAAAATTAACTAACAGATGGCTATGTAGTCATATATCTGCATGATACTGAGAAAAGAGATGGAATAGAACAGAGAATATGGTCTTTCATATCCACATCTGTTGCAATTTCCCTTAAACTGAAACACTTTAAAATGCATTTATAATACACACTTGCTCCTGTATGGGTTCTTTTATGCAAAATAACAACATGGAGTAGGAATAGCTAATCACACTCGTGATATGCCATAGAATATTAGGAGTTGTTACCTCATTCAGATGATAAGGGATATTTTTTTCATCCCATTACAAATGTTATATTCAGTGCCTTTTCCTTGACTTTGTCAGGTGGAGGAAAGGAGAAAACAAAGAGACAGCAACAAGGCATTTACCCCCTGTTAGCACCTCAAATCCAAAGGAAGAGCACTCAGTGGCCTCTGGCTCCTTGCCCCAATTCTTGTTCTCCCACAGAGAAACACTGCAAGTAATTTTTATGTTGTCCTTCAAATCTATGTTGTGATTTTATGATGAAAATTAAATAATTCAGCATTTAGACAACTCTTTCTTAAAAACTTTACTAGGCCTAGATTTGGCACCCAGGGTTTACTGATTGCACTAGAGGTCATGAAGCTGAGTCACTTGGAGGCACTGATTCATCGATATGTGTAGAGTCAGTTCTGCTCTAATTCTAACTGGGTTTTCTTTTGGTTTGGGTTTTGTGTGTGTGTGTTTTAGTTCAGTAATTTTTTTCCTCAGTAGACCATATTTTGCAGACTCTTCTGCCTCTGCCTGATGTGTCAAAATCCAGACACTATGTACTAATTGCTGTGATTATGACATTAAAAATCAAATTTCTGACTCCTCAGCTGCAGTGGGGTCAGCTCAGCGATCTCTAGTGGATGAAGGATACAGAAAAGGTTTGAATATAGTGTCATATTTATTCCATAAGTGTCACAGTCTTTCCTCATAATTAAATCCATTGGGTATTCCTTTGTAAAATATATGCTTTACTTACAATTAGTTTTTATATATTTTTGGAACAAAAAGTAACATTGGTTGATTTCCTTTGACTGGCAAAGGAGGAGCTATAAAAGTAAAATGTGGTGCTAATGCCACCCCTTCCTTCCCCTTCCTAATCTTTTAAGTGGAATTTCTTGATCCTCATTACAACACTGCCCCACATGGATGTTGATGTTTGCACATAATTATGAGTTGCAAGCAATACTGTACATAAATTTTGGAATAGAAGGAAAACAGGCTATAGATGAAGAAGAGAGAACTCTACTAGAAATGCAATATAACATAGTGGGCTGGTTTTGCTGCTGTTTGAAACTAATGTACTTAAACAGATAGTCTTAGGCTGAATAATTAAAAATTATAGGAGAGAAAATGTAGAGGCACAAACATATACATGGATACCCTATAAATGAGATTTTTACTAAAGATAGAACTTTCATGTTTATCTCTTTATGTTTGAAATGGTGCCAAAAATGAATGAAGAGAGGAAAAATCTTCAAGAGAGATGAAAGCTAAGAGCACTGTTGCTGGAACTGATCCAGACTCTGGCCTGCAGCTTTCTTCTTTTGACCCACTTTCTTTTATACAACAGCTATACAATAATTTTGTTCCTACTTCAACTTCCATAGTAAGACTGGGAATGTAGAATAATGAGTCAAATAATGAGAGAAACATTTGAAAGCCCTCAACATAAGAATGTAACAGATAACAGGGAGAGTTCAGGATGGCTTCTTATATGACTCTTGTCATGGAATTCAGTAGGCACTGGAACTGGCCTAATTTGACTGAAGATGAGAGTGTTTTCTTAAACATTTTCAGAGAAATATTAAGTATGTATCTACTGAAGAGAGATGCTCTGCTCAGTGATTACATTGTGTCCTGCTGCATGTTGGAATTTTGTGGCAATGTGCTTACTTTTTGATTTCAAAGTCAGTGGAGTTATTTTGAGGGTTCCTCCTGGGTAGCAGAGCAGCATTTGACCCCTTACCATCATTCTTCTGGCTGTCAGCTCTCCCAGCAGCATGCCACATGGGTTGCAAATGGAGTCTGGCTAATAACTGTCCTAGTGAGTTAATCAGTGGATGGCAGTGTGGAAATATGTTTCCTCTGTCTTGTTTCATATTACAGTGGGAAAAAAAAAAAAAGAAAAGAAAAAAGGAAAAAGGCATGTACTGTTTGTATTACTGAAATGACAGGCATAGAATGGAATTGTGTAAGTAACTATGATTCTTTTATTTTCTTCTAGTTATTAGAATTGAAATATATATATGTCTGTATATGTATACACACATATATTGCGTACTGAGGAGAGTCAGCAAGGACCTAGAGAAAGGTCAGTGTAATTCAATTCCAATAAGCTAAATTTAAGAAAAAAACAGTAGTGAGCAAACATATACATACACACACACTGCAGAATGTCATCCTCTTCTGCACAGGGCTATGTGGTTGCACTATGTAATCTGACCTCCATATTTCTCCTTCCCCCAGCAAATCCACCCTTGGTAGGGCACACACACAAAGAAATATACAGACAGATGATAAGCTTAATCTTTTATTCTGTTTACACAAATCCACATGATTTCTGTGTTAGCTGGGTTAACCCCTTACCAACTGATTATACAAAAGACAAAGAAAAAAGTAAGGAAGGGTGGTGAGGAGGTGGGGAAGGTTCTGTGAATGTGCCACTGGAAGTATATGGCTATAGTGACATGTGGGCACTGGGCTCCCCATCACTGCATTAAGGCCCAGCACATGACCACTTATCTAAACCTCATGTGGAAAAGAGACCATATTTGGAAAATGAGCCTTGGTACCTAATGAGCCAGATGGGTTTACTAAAGTGATTTTGCCAAACAAAAACAATCCCTTGTCCTCAATATCCTGATTTATCTGGTAAAGTGAGTTTCATAAAGGAATTCTATCTCTCAGTTGTAGAATAGCATATTGTATGATGTATACCAGCTGGACCAAAATACTGTAGCATGGATTTGAGGTCTATCAGCAGAATAGCAAAGTGAAGAACCTAACAGGGTTAGGAAGGGGAATAGGATTACTGAAGTAAAAGCAATCACGCTTTTGTAGAATAAAGTTTAACTTAAATCATGATCATGTTTCTGTTGTGGCACAAAGATAACACAATGCTCAGAAATGTGCCCACTTCTTGCTTACCTTCATTATTAATTTCCTATTGCTGGCTTGCTTCTTTGTGTGGATTTTTTTTTTTTCTTCAAATGAGATGACTGTAGCATGGTATAGTCCTAACAATGATGATATCAGAGATACCTAGCCAAGCATAATTGTTAAGGGTATATTTTATAGTTATCCAACACTTGCTGCATCTCTTTTCTGCCAGTTCACTACTCTTAAGCAGAACAAATAAATTTTTCTTAGTGAAGCTGTTTTTCCTTGGGAGAAGATAATTTGGTAAAGTGGAGCTTTTGTAAAGTGATTTTTACATGTATCTGGCTGATGATATATTTTAATCTGATATATCATTCCTGTTTACAACATTCATATTAATGTTTTTGGAAGTACTTTTGATTTCAGAGACTGAGGATTCCAGCTCGGCCTGATTCAGTACTTCATTTCTGAGTCTTGTGTTCCCCCATGAGTCCTCTGGCTTGTTTCCAGCAAAATGGAAGGATTCTCTGAAAACCAATACCAACTGGGTAGGAAAGCCACTGAGACACAAAAGCTAATTGCAAAATGACCTGACCATACCAAAAGAGTAAAAGTTGTATGAAATGCACTGCCAAAAATGATAAACAGGTAAAAATCACACAGCTTGTCAGGGCCTGTCCCTGTCCCCAGGGAGGTGCCCAATGCATGGGCTGGGGCTGCCACTTGCTGCCCCCCTGGTTTGCCCCCCTGGCTGGGGGCAGACAGGAGAGGACCCCACAGTCAGAGCCTGTCCTACTGCCAAATGGACCGTGGCTTCCAGGTCCTGGCCTGCCTATCCCAGGGACAGCAAGTGAGAATACAACCAAACATTATAAACTCCTGTAGATTCTATTTATTTTTTTTTATCAAAACAAAAAGCTCATGAATTATTATGATGCACCAGAATGACATAATGGAGCTTGACCTGCCACTAGGCATGTTGCTTGACAAACTTCAGGCACCTCTGATAGTGAAGACTGGGGGGATGCAGGGAGGGAGTCAGAAAATACAATGGGATTCAACAAGAATAATCTAGTCCAAGGATAAGCATAGGGGAAATAACATTTTATGGTCTAGGAAAGAGAATGCTCAAGAGGAACATGATCACAGTCTGTAAACACCATCAAGGTAACAATAAAAGTGAATGAAGGGAATTGCGCTGTCTCAGAAGATGGCATGACAGGAAGTGATGGCCTGAAGATAGGAAAGGGAAAGCTTAAGTAAGACTTTAAGAAAAAGTCTTTAACAGCTAGAACAATTGGACAGTGTGGGAAATCACTGGGGGTGGCAGTCAAGTCACCAGCGCTACTGGGTTTATTTGAGAAAAGATTAATTTTAATTATGCTGTTAAAGAAGTGCAGAAGAAAGTGGGGTGACAGACCAGAAAACGAATTCACTTTTTTGTAACTGAATTTGTGAGATTATGTTTTTTTATAGATATGGCTCTGTATATTTAGAACTAGACATGGGCATTGATTTTGAAAAAGAAATAGCCTCTTTTTATTTGCTATTGATTGAAGTCAACTTTCATTTAGGACAAAGAATCTGGTTTTATTTTTTTTAAATACTTTGGGGGGAAATACCTTTATATTAAGATTTCTGGCTCTAAATTTTTGGAAATAAGTAGCCAATTTCTTTAATAAGACATGGGCTATGCTATTAAATAGGGGCAAATGACAGATGTGCTAATAAATGCCTGCATTCAGTTTCTGCTGATGTGAGACATTAAAATACAGATCATAATCATCTAGAGTAAACCACAGGACTGCAAGTTATGGGAACAAACTGATTTTTTAATAAAGAAAAGCTGACAACTGTTCATAATTCTGGAGATATATGAAATAAATCTCCTGTTGGTGAATCTGGAAAGGCAAAAGTGAAATTGTGTATGCTTCTCAGAAATAGCACCTCAAGATTCCCACAAGGTGGTGTCTGTAGCTGTTAAAGTGCCAATATTGCCAAAATTATCACCGTGGTGTCTTAGCTTCTTTCCATGCAGAGAGTTCTAGGGATACACAGCCTTATTTTCTTTTACTGATAATGCACTTCGTTCTGATAGTCCCCAGAAAGTATTTTTTTTTAATCTTTCCTTCCACTCTTTCTCCAGCAGCCCAGTAGAAATCTTGGAAATCATTCATAACCATTTCAGTGGCCTATGAGATCTAGTGTTAGAGTACTGGTAAAGCTTTAGAGCCAAAGTCTAATCTTGGATTTCTTTGTACTTCACTTGAGATAATTTAGGATTTTCCTTTTGGAGTCCCAGCTGCAGAGATGTTTCAGTATGGAACATAAAGAAAATAATAGAAATGCCTGTCTCCAGTTTGTCAAGGGGCAAACTACAGTGACTCTTAAGTGCTTGTACAGACCGTACAGAATACATGTTTTCTGTCAAAGACCTCTTTTGATCTTGGTAACAGACTGGTATTATGAGGAACTGAATTTGTGCTCTAGGGATGACTGAATGCTCTGTGTGGAAGAAAATTGTTCTGGAGTGTTAGGATGTGATTGGAGTTGTCCTGATATATTTTACTATGACGGTTGAATTGACTGATCTAGAAGTTAAAAAAAAAAAAAGCAAGCATAACTTCTTTCTTTTTCTTTTTCAGATCTGTTCAGAGTAAATGTACTACAGGACTTTTCAACTGAAGATATTAGTAGCATGGTATTATGATTCTTGGGATGGCTGAAGGGCTTTTTTTTTAAAAATCAATGACCTCAGAGAGCTTTTAAAGCAGTAGTTAGGTATCACAAATCCATGGATATATAGGTAAATAGGATTTATTCACCCACCACAGGAATACTACCATATTCAGACTGGCATACAGCAGCTAAGAACAGGCAGTAGAGTGACATGCAATTTTGTTCTGAATTAATATCAAGTATCAGTCACCAAGTAGACTAGACAGTATGAAAACTGAAATCAGACTACTATGAAATGAATAATGGCATCTGTGTTTGAAACATTCAGGTAGACAGACTGTAAACACCAGTAGGTTCCAGCTAACTGCAAATCAGTAAAACCCCTTTCCTATTCGAGTTCAAATACATTACCCTTTCCTTACCCACCCAGTTCCCTTTTTATCTCATGTTCTTGGTTTTTAATTTGGGGAATAAATAATGCATGTTGCATAGAAGCAGCATATCTCCAATGTTCAGCCTTTCTGGAATTCTGTCGTTTAATGGTGACCCTGATTAACTTGTGACATTTTAAAGGATCACCGTACAATCTGGTAAGCATGCAATATCAAACAATAAAACTAGCAGAAGGACTCAAAGCAGAGGCTGTTTAAAAAACACTCCTGAGACCAATAAACACAATTAGTGCCCTGCAATGGAATTTTAAACGAATGAAAGAAGATCAGTGCAAGATTTCGTGCACCAATGAATGAAAACTGGAAGCATTTTATATGACGAGAGGTTTGGCAATGACTGGATGAAAATGTTAAACATGAGTAGGATGGGATATTGATGAATCACGTGGGAAGGACAGGGGCCACCAGAGACACTTGGAAGGCACTATGTTATCTATCAGTGCACCTGTGAGTGAGAAGTCTATTTATAAAAAATACTCTAGGGGTAGAACTTAGTCCTTTTACTTTTTCATGTATTATAAACACAGAAAATTGCAAGCCAGATTCAGACACTGGCAGGTTGGTGACAGTAGAAGCCAGCCTGTGGATCCCAGAAAGGAAAGAGGTGCAACAGAGAAGGACACTGCACATACTGCCAGGAAAAATACTGGCCTAGAGCATCCAAAGATCTCCCATACTGCTAGGGAGGCCAGCCTAGCAGAGGATCAAAGATGCCCTTGTTTAACATATCTCTCAAGCAGCCTCTGCTTCTCAAGGGTTGACCTGAAAGCTAATATCTGGCCAGAATTGTTGCAAGGACACTAGAGCTTGCTCCTTCCAAAGTGTAAATCCTGTATTTGTAGTTTGTATGATGAGTAGGTTGTTGTAATGTCTTCACTGGGGCAAACTGCCTTGTCTTGTTTTTATAGAGACAGAACATGTTTCAGTCAACAGTTTGATCCCCCTCTTTAACTAGGCCTCAAGACCTGCCTGATGCTTGCAGATTCTGGAGAGAAAGCTCTGGGCATACTAGAAGGGTTTGAAAGAAGTATACTAATACTTGCACAAACTTCAGTGTAAATATATTTTTCATTATTATTTCCAAGAATACAACTTTACTCAAAGTAAAAAACTCAAACACTGGTACAAAGGGGACTTGAAGGGGAGGTCATCAAAGTTGCTGGACATTACTTCCAGTTAAGTAAATGACAAATACTTTTGCTACCTTTACTCCATTTTCTTTATCATCCTTGTACTGAAAGGGGTTTATCTGAGAAACAGTTGCTTGTATTAGGTTCATTTATCAGAACGATATTGGTGTAAAATAGCCTTCTCAAATGTGCAGTGGTAACCTAAGGAGGGAAAAAATGAAAGAACTGAACCAAGGTAACCGCTATGAAGCCAGCAGATCTAAGCCTACTCTTAACTCACAAAGCTAATAAGAGCTTTATTTAAAGTTAGCATAGGTTAACATACAGAAGACAATAGTGGTCTCTTCTTCGACTAATAATAGCCATGATGCATTTTTTTTCTTATTGAGCACCTCAGAAGACTGTGCTGCTTTTAATGGATTCTTATAGTTGAAAGTTTGGTGGTGAAGGAAAAATGAAAACTTGTATGGTTCCCCAAATTCAGAGTTGGTACAACATGAAAGTATATTATAACTTTTTTTTCAGTTCAACAATGAAATATTCAAGCTGCAATAGTTTTGCGGCAGGATTAACAACTTCAGTTATGTTTTTTTTTCCTTTAATGAAATCTTTTTCCAACAAATTCAATCACTAACCTGGCTTAGCTCAAATATTTGCCATGTAGCATGTTATACTTACTGCAAATTTACTTTTTCTTGTGTCTGAGGGAGCTGCAAAATGTGTTAAAAATTTATATAAGTTCATTTAAATTTCACCTGTAGACAAATCATCTGGTCATTCTCTGCTGGTACAGAGTAATGATAATTGGGCTTCTGATATCTCCTCATGATACCTAGGTCTTCTGTCCTGCTCAGCTGTGTTCAGTATATATTACAGTGCACAGAAGTATGTGCACCTGATAGGAGCCAGTAGACTCCTGGTGCTTGATAGTGGCTTTCTCTCTTTTCTTCTGTGGCCATCACAGTCACAAAACAGAAATAATGCATGCAGAAGTGTCCAGACAAAAATTGTATTGATACACCTTTCACACAGTTTTACCTTTTCTGACCTGGATTGTGACTGATATTTCTGGTGAAAATGTAAACTATTAATAAAATCAGTGCCTGAGGTTTTGCAAACAGAGCAACACTATATAAGATAAAATAGTAGCGTGGGGATCAGTGCTAGTCTCCTTATCTGACTCAAATACTTTAGTTTCTTACTAATGAAAATATGAAGTAGAGTTTTGCATGAGAGTAGAGGAAGTCCTCTTCTATTAGCATAGCTTTGCTAATACAACAGTAGCAGAAGTTAGCTCTGCGTTGCTAGCCAAAGTTAATGCAGCATCCTTATCTAAACTAACTCATATTATAGTACTGTTTATTACTCACCACACTTAAAGAGGAGAACATTAATTACTGGTCTTTCAATGAACTGATCCATAAAAAAATCCAGAGGCTTCCTTTTGGTAGTTACAATGCATGGTGGCAAGGTCAACCCTAACTTCCTAGACTGCTGTTAGACAAAATAAAATTTATGTAAGGAATGTCCCAGCATTTCACAGTGTTCCTGAGTCTAATATTACAGGGGAGCTTAGAAGGTAGTGCAGGGCTCCACATCACACTTTATTTCCCCCAGAAACCCATATAGCTGGGGCTCAATAGTTTACTGTGGGTGATTGTGATTATTCTCCTCTTTTGATTTTTTTTTCTTTTTTGTTCTGTTAAGCTTCTGCACTTTTGAGTGATGAGTATGGATGTGCCTGGCACAAAACCCAGCTTAGCCCCATACAGAAAGAGGTGAGTAGCTATCTATGAGTAAAAAATAGATTAGATTGCAATAAACAAAGCAGAAAATGCCTGTGTGGTTTTAGGGGTAACGTTGTCAGCAGTAGAGAAGGAGAATAAATGGAAGACATCCATACTTAAGAGAAGTTTGGGATCCCTGTAGTTATATTTTGCATTTCCTGCAAAACTCTGGTCTCAACACCAAGAACTGATTATGTACTTGCCTCATGGGCCATGGTCCCTCATCTCTGAGCTGAGGGTAACAGCTATGTTCCTACTGGGTTATGTCTGGTTTGAAAGCAGCTCCTTCTGTCCCTATGGGCTTGAAATCTTACACCACAGCATAAGTCAGTAGGTGGGCAACAGTACCATACTTTGCTGTGCTTCCTGTGTACAGACATCAAAAAGAGGCAGTGTAGCTGCAATTTTGCCATTGTGAATAAGTAATATCTTTCTCTCTTGAAATTGTTTCATATTCAAAACACTACAGAGATCTGTCAAAGCTGTGCAAGACAGCTGCAGGTCTGTATTCTGCTGAGCACACTTTACAAATCCAAGCTAAAGTTACTCTTTTTAACAACATGCCAGCGCTTTGTTTTCTGACTGTAACTCTAATATGTAAATTTATTTATTTATATATTGTATTCTCATTTCTTTGAGGGATGTGCCATTGTCAAAAATAGAACAAATTTGTGGGTTGGCCCAGAGTTCCTGCTAGCCAGAGAGCACAAGATGATGCTACAGCTGGACAGCTTGTTGATAGGGTACAATTTCACAGAATCACAGAA
>VZTV01129087.1:0-10169 GCA_013400875.1 Anhinga rufa
CAACACTAATTTTTTTTTAAATTTAAATTGCATTCATTCAGAGGTTTGCTAAATGCATTAACAGTGTGTACATTTTTAGTGGTGGTATTTTCTCATGCAAACAAAAAACCTCCCGTGATTCTTGATATTCCTATGTAACTGTTAATTTTGTTATTGACTATACAAAAATAAATATTCTCCATGTATTTAATACCTGTTAGTAGTTGAAATGTTAAGGAAAATGCTGCTTATTTTAAAAGATGAATGTGGAACACGTGAAAAATTGCATTGAGACAAATCTTTAGCAGAAAACATATCATGTGCTTCAGCTTAACTAGGCACATTACCTGCAGTAAAACATGATGACCATTACCAAAAAAATAGTCAACTGAAAGAAGCTGATGTAGCTACATTGCGAGTAACATATTTGGCTCTTTGCTTTCAGCCCTTTCAACTATATTACTTTCTTGGGCAGTTGTGTTCTCCTCTTCTCCAAACTTATTTTACTAGATAAAATTTTATTCAGTGATTTCTGCCAGATGGGAACAAAGGATAGTTTCCTTCCAATTTTTAGGACGGCATTTGCTATTGTCTGTGAAATTCCAGACTGGAGTTGGCTACAGAGGCAGCAGAATACAGGATTACATTTTAGCCCTATACATATGCTTGTATTAGGTAGCGAACAAAACCACTTCAGCAGCCTTTGTTTGGGGCGTATGGCTATTATTCTTTCTCAGCAGCTGTTGTTGATGCTTCATCTCAGGTTTTGTTTTCCTCCATTTACACTGACTTACACCTACACTTTCTTAGAAATTCTCTTTTGGGATGGTGCCTCAACATTTGTGTCAAGTTCTTTCTAGCAGGGTAAGTTAATTAAACAAGAAAGTCCAGGTTTTGTTTCAAAAGAAAAAGAGAGTTCTACTATTTGTACACTGATGATTCAGAATGTCTGTGCTTAAAATTCAAGTATCATATGCCTTGTCCTTAGTGAAGGACACTTAATAACTTTGGATGAAATACAATACAAATGAAGTAAATGCAATATCAGGGATTCAAATAGAGCTTACATATATGTGTAGTAAAAGTATTCTTGGGGCCTTTAATTCTGCACTGTCCTTGGCTCTGATTTCTACAGTGGCTCACTGCCATCTTGGAACGACACAAGGTAATAGCAAAAGCTTTCTTGTATTCTGCGTACTCAAGTTGGGAAAAAAGTTGAATTGCAGAGAGAAAGAAGAAGAACACTACAGTTTTGTATTCGTGTAGTCCTGTTTTCTATCTGTACTGCACTTTATGGAGCTATGCAAACCCTCACTCAAAAAGGTGTGTGATGTCAAGGTTACAAACCAAGCAATCAGGAAATGCAAAAGGTGGTGTTGCGCGTAACAGCACAATTATTTCACTTGCACATGTGAAATAGTTAGGATAACTATGCTGATAAACATCTCTTTTGAATAGACCTTAATCTAACCTTAAATGCACCTTAATCGTTAGGAATGACACACATTCAACATCCAGAAATAACCTGTAGTACAATAACTTCCAAAATGACAGCATTACAGTATGAACTAATCTCATAATACAAAAAGGTGTACTGAAGAATTCAGTAACTTTTATTACTTTGTTGTCTGATTTTCTGAGTTTAGTTTTATTAACAAAGAATTTTTACCTCTTTCAGCCACAAGTCTTTGTTACATCTTTCAGCTTCACTAGCATCATTAAACACCTCCCTTTTTCATCGTGAGGATGTGGAATAGCAGTCAGCAGTTGAAAGTTTACTCCAAAACCCTGGAAAGTCAGCAGAAAGGCATTTGTTGATTTTAGTGGATTGAGATTTAGTCCAGAATAAATATCTAATGATACCAAAACACTTGCTGATTCTTAAACATTTGAAAATGATTTTGCATGCAAAATCTGTTTTTCTGATAGCCTGCACTCTTGCAAAAGAGGGTCTCCTGCTACTAGGTGCCCAGCTAATTATTGTACTCTCAGAAAGAGAGTGAATGGTAAGCAAAATGTGGGATGTATCTTGCCAAAAGCTTTGTCCTCACTCTAGCAGCTAGTCCCCACACTTTTGGATCACTAGATCTGGAAGGCAGACCTCAAGTTAAACTTTCTCTTGTTTTTCCCCCCATGCATGACCTCAGTCAAAACATTGTCATGTGCACCTTCCATGTGTAAAAATAGGGTAATTGTCACTTTTCCTCTCAGTTCTAGGAGGGGAAGACTGAAGAGTTTACCCTCCCACTAAACCGGTGATGAAATACACGTTTTAAAAGCAGTTGAAATTGTGAACTATAAACTTGCAGAACTTCAGAGTGCAACAAAGACCTGTATAAAGTCCAGGGACCCAAATTCTCCATGAGCTCCCAAATTTGTAATCTGGATTTTAATAGGAAACTCCTATTTAATACAAGAACAAAGCACTAAACATTTGGAAATACTTGTACTGCTGATATATATACATTTTTATGCTTACTATAAAAAGTTACACTTTAAGAAATGCTGGAGCCCACATTATAATGTGCATATAAATATGAAGCTAAGTCTGTGGCCAAGTTTCCTAACCGCCCAAACTCAGCCAGTCTCACAGCATGAAAGCCACAAAAACTAGGACTGAGCCTAGATGCTTCTTCCTGTTGAGCCTGAAATCTTTTCACCGTGTGGTGTGGAAGAAATAATAGCAGGCCCCAGAGATGTGGGGCTGAAAGGCAGAAACCGGCTGCTGAGCAGTGCAAGGATCAACTTTAACTGTCTTTACATTGCAATTAACTGCATACCAAATCCTAGCCAAATGGTGGCTAATAGCAGGGATGAAGTTTAACCTGTTTGACTTTGTACTGAAAGGGACGAGCGCCACAGGTAGCCTCACTTACAGTGAAGTACGAACACGAGATTTAACAAGCTACTACTTGTCAGCTCTTAATTAGCAGCTCCCATCAGAGCAGCAGCATCCAACTGCAACACCGTCTGCTTCAGTGCAAAGTCCAATTCATTAGTTAAATTTTCAGAAGCAGCATATTTTGCTTGGACGATGGTATTTAACAGCTAAAGCATGGCAAGATTTGACTACCTTTCAGTTGTTTCTGTCTGTAGGGAATGTTTCTAGCTAAACTTAGTACCTGATAGTTTCTGCTAAATTGGATGCAAGTAGCAGGTCAGGAGGTTCCTTGGGCTAAATCCCTAGACATGGTGCAAGGTGATTTTTATTTATTTTGCCTTGCAGTGCACATTTCCATATCCACTACTCTTGCAACAGAGAGCTGTACAGCTTTTGATTTGGCCAAGTGTGTGTCTAACGACTAGTAGCCTTGCTGTTTTGACAGTAAGTCTGGTTTGACACTGCTGTGACACTGCCACCACACACTTTGCTATTGGTTTTGAGAAGATAAGCTATGCTGGGTGTATTCACAAGATAAAGTGCAGTCTGTTGAGCCTGTGTAAGAAATGTGGGTAACATTTAGCTCTTGCGGAAAGTTATGTACAATAAAGTGGTATACTTTTCAAAATGTTATATAGAGGACATTCAAGAGGGATTTAAAATATAAAATATAGTAACACCTTACTCAGATTGCACTGAGCAACAGTTAGAGAGTTGAAAATTGAGAAGGTAACTTACTTGCTTTGGGCCCTGTGTGAATGAGCGTGAGATGGAAGTGTGTGAGCTGGCTCGTCAGCCACACAAAACTTCCTTTATTAGGAGAATCCTTATATTCTGCAGGTCCTATGTATGTCTACAAAACCTAAGACACACACTGCTCATATAAATTCTTAGATTTTTAGCCATCTTTTGTTTGCCAACCTTTCTCCAAGAAGGTGCATCCTACCATAAACTTTCTAGCAGAACGTGACAGATATGGCATGAAGCAAATAATTTTGTATGGACAGGGGATACCATAGCTAAACAAGCATGATGGCCGGCAAATCACAAGCGGGAAATTAATGTTTACTTCAGCTTTTAGTTTTTCTTTCCAGGATATCAAAATGAATGCTATAATGAAAGAGGGGAATGAGAAACATCTTCAGGCATTTATATGTAAATGTACATTTCAGTATTGTGGTTTTAAAGAGTCTCTGGAGTTCTAACTTCTTTAAAACAGTACATGGATGAATCAGCCTCTTTCAGTATTTAACCTCTAAGCCATAGATCCTTACACATACTCATGCATAGTGGATATTTATGCTTCTCTTGTGTGTGTGTGTGTGTGTGTGTGTGTGTGTGTGCGCGCGCGTGCACCCATACATAAGCAAATAATCAGGAGTGATAAATATAGATTTGCAAATCTAATATGTCTCCCATTAAACTTTAAACTGTTATTTGCATGAGTAAGTTGTGCATGTTGAAGCACTGGGAGCATTTTCTGTTGCTTGGCAGTAGCACTCCAAAGCATTTTATGAACTACTAACAGTCTGATACAAGTTATCTTTAAGATTTTATACTAATATAGAAAACTGCTTATATTTTTTGCAGTAATGCAGGGAGCAGACTGTTGTGGTTAGTTTTACCATGGAGGACAAGTAACTGCAACAAACAGAAGAAATATGCCACAACCTTTTAATCTTTTTCTGTAATGCAAAAAGGCTCTATAATTCTTCTACATCACACAGTTAAAAGATTAAAATAATGCTAAAGTGGTCTGGGCTTTTTGGAAAAAAAATTCTATTTTTATATTTTTGGAAGTGTGGTGTTTAAGAACTGAGATTTCAATAGTGGAGTGTCAACTCTTGAATTTAACAAAAGTGGCCTTAAATAGTAAACCAAAGCTATAAAAATGGAACGTATATTCTTTGAAGGCAGAACACCTGCTAAAATTACTCTATCTTAAAAAAAAAAAAAAAGAATAGAACACATGTGATTGCTGCGTCCCACGTGTCAGAATTCTGATTTTATTTCCAGACAAACAGGGTGGGAAGAGCCATGGCTGTGCCTGTGTGAGCAGTGGTGGGGAGCAGGGGACCAGCCAGGAGGGAGCAGTTTGGGCAGGCTTCTGAACCAGCTGCATTTTGGGGGGGTTACTTAAGACCAGGTCCAGTCTGGTCCCATGGAGTGACCTCCCTGTAGCAGCTGGGGCCTGGGAGGTGCATGCCTGTACTGTGGGTTGGAGTTAGCCATGGCACAGGGTATAGTGTTCACGTGTTCCAAGCCAACAAAGTGTGATAAAGATGGGGCAGGGGGGAGGTTGGGAAATTTGTTCCAAAGGAAACAGGGAGCCCGTAGGGCCTTTGCAGGGAGAGACCTTCCTCTGCCCACTGGCAGCCATCTTAGGTGTAGCTCTGCAACCACAGGGCTTCAGGAACCTGTAATTACAGCAGTCCTTCACTCTCCCACTCCCTGTCTGGGACGTGGGCTTCTTCTTCTGCCCCAGAGACACAAGAGGGAATTCCTTAGCTCCAGAGGTCAGCCTTTCCTTCAGCTGCACAGCAGGGACATGGGGCCACGCTGAGGCAGCAGATGGGTTCCCTGGGGCCCTGCCCTGTGCTGGGGCCCTCGGGCCTGGGCGTCGCAGGAGGGTGAGAGAAACCGCCTCCTTCCCCTCCGCTGGGCATGCTGAGCGCGGCTCTCACACGGGCAGCCGTATGCCAGGCTGCCAAAAATAACGGTAATTTTTAAAGTAGTTGGGATAACAGGACCCACTTCGTTTATTACAAAATAAACTGAGAACTGGTCTGTTATCTCACACGGATATCAGGGTCAAGAAGGATGAGTGTTTCCTCCTTGATCCTCACATGTGGACATGATACTGCCTAAGAGGCTCCGTGTCCAGCCTATTGACTGCCGTATCGGCTAACAACTTTTAAAGCAGATAGTTTGTAGAGAGCTGGAATAGAAAAAAGTACTTCACTTTTAGTCTGTTTTGTGTTGGGAAAGGAGTTTTATACTAAGATAATAGGGCTGTAAAGATGGTCCTTTTTTGTGTTAGTGTCTAACCTTTGTTTGTATTTTACAGTTCTATTTTCCTTAAGAACTAAATTCTACAAATAATCATATGTTTCTCTTGCAAATTAGGAGGGTTTTTTTTTACTTGTAATGGCCTCATGTTCTGTGACATGAATGCAGAGGAGTTCACAGGGATGCAGTGTCTCTTCCCACTATTCCCAACAGAGGCTTTCTTTCTGTGAATCATTCTTAGGCGATGCTATCTACTGGCTGTCACTCTTAGCTATATGTCTGTCATATTCTCTCTTATTCTTCCCTCAAAAATGCATTCTTGGCCTTTCTTTTCTGGGAGGTCCATCCAGTTGCCCTAGCTTTAAATCCCAGTGGGAAGAGATTTCTAAAGCAGAAGCGTGGGGTCGATGTGTGACCACACCATGTCTCTGCGAGCACCGCTGTTCTGCCGTTCCCTGCTATCGCCAGCAGCCAGAGCTGCCTCATGCACCTGGATGTGCACATATCACTTCACATAATTTTATTTTTTTTTAATGGGCTACGTAATGTTAAGTATAATGGTGTTAAATCATTTCTTCTCCTTAATAATAGACTGTTGCACTTCATTTCATTACACCTGTAGACTGGGTGAATGTTGCTGAGCTAATATTGGATCTGAAACTTGACAGCCCTCTGACAAGTACCTGTAGGTCCCGTGGACTTGAAAATTACATTGCTGGAACTGATGGAATGCTCAAATCTGTTTAATTTTTCTGATTTTGAGAGGAGGGACACTTTTAATACTTAATTTCCCATCTTTAACATTGCACAGATGGTGTAATACTTTTGCATTTTTTATATTATTTTGGGTTATGGAAGTTAATATTCTGCTAGCTACAAGTATCCGTGTGCATACCACAGAGTTCATTTTGAGGACAGAGCTCTAAAATAAATTATAGACCTTGGTAGCAGTCATAAATCAGTCATTTTTTCATTGAGAAAGTGGTGGCACTGGAAGAAAGTTATTTAGTGATCAAAATGCATCGTTAAGCTTTTAAAAAGGGATTCTGTGCCTGTAGTAGAGCTGTAGGCGATTTATGGCTTATCTGTACTCATTGCCTCGAGCTTTTGGAAAATTTGTAAACAAAGCCAGATGCTCATTATGTTCCAGTTCAGGGTTGGTTAGATAGGTAAATGCCATCAGAAGCACTTTGGTCCTGTTGGGTTTTAGCATGTTACAGAAAATGGAATTGCTCCAAAATATTTTTTAAATATTCACCATCCATGAAAATATACTTCCTATTTCTTCTCATAGAATGGATTTTTTTTAATAGTTGTAAGTGATGAAAATATGAAAGTAATACTCTGAGAACTATGTTGTATACTAAACTGTGGGTCCAGCTTTTTCTCTGTGTCACATTTCATGCTTATACCATCTGATGTAGTCAAGCACCACTCGCCTTTTTTAAGGGTTTCGGGCAATGCAGGAGGCTGTGGAAGTTTCAGGCTAGGGTAGCTTCTGCTTTTTACCAAATTTTAGGGAACTGAGATGTGAACTAAGTGACTTTTCGTAACCAGTTTGTTAAGTCGTCTGCTATTGATTTGATAATTTTTACTGCTCGCCTTTTGTTTTCTGTATAGATTATGTGATGTGAAAGGGGTTTTTGTAAACTAAACTTTTTTGCTTTTTACTGTTCTTTAAGCATAAGAAAACATGCTCCTGTATACAGATTGAATTGCTATAGGTTAACAAAATTTTCCTTGTAATGGTATTTATTGCAATATGATCATCATGCAATCCATTTCATAATTCATTATTAACTTTTGGGTGTATTTTTGTTTTATTTATTGGCTGCAGCTGACCAAGTAAACAGGTCATGGCACGCTTAACGAAGAGACGACAGGCAGATACAAAGGCTATCCAGCATCTTTGGGCAGCTATAGAAATAATCCGGAACCAGAAGCAAATTGCTAACATTGACCGTATTACAAAGTAAGTGATCTGTTCCAAAAAAAGTCTTGGTGAGGGGGAAGGTTGATGCTATTAAAAGCCATGGGAAACGGAGACAGTAAACATTGTGAGAGACTGTGAAACAGTTACATGCACTTGTGTGTTACTAATTATAAAAAATGAATTTACAGAACTGAACACCTAAAGATCCTAAAGTGATGTTTAATCCATTGCATTGAGATGTTACTCACCCTGTATTTGTTTTGTTTAAGCATCTTTAGGAAATATGCAATATTTATAGTACTTGAACTGCCTTTAACATGTCAGAGTTGTACTCACTTAGTAGCTTGGTCAAAATACAAGTAGATACAACAGTTAAGGAGAAAAGGGCAATAAAATCTGCAAATAATCTAATTCTTTAGGAAACTGTGATAGACCAGTGGAGAACTCTTTTTCCAGAGGCAAAGATAAACCTGAAGTGTTAGGTTGCTCAAATAAATAGGCGTATTTGCTGAGATAGGCATAGGATGCTATTAAAGAAGACATGAGATGATTACCACCTATGCCTAATATTACTGTTACTATTAAAATACTCTTCAAAATGTATTAGGTGCTGTATACACAGAGAAATATATCCTCTTTGTTTTGTGGAGCTTGCAATGTGTAAAAAGGTCTACAGTATTAAAATACCTTTTAAGATAACTTGGAGTAGCCACTGTAATAAAAACCAAGTGAGGTTTTGTGCCTTTCTCTGCATTTCCAGGCCAACATGTACGTCACATTTGTCAAAATAATCAATATTAATAATTTAAAAAAGCAAAAGTAACCAGCTGGCAACTCTTCAGTTGCCAGAACCAATGTGAACTGATAATGAGGCCAGAGACCACTAAAGAGAAGAGTTATAAACAGTGCAGGTGACTAACAAAGTGACAATCATTAGAACATGGTCCACTGACAGTTTGGAAGCTCTGGGGTGGAAGTGGCAGGCAAAACTGGCTTCATAAGTGGAAGAAGTGTAACAGTTCAGGTTCTCCAAACATAGTGAACAACAAACAGGAGAAAGAAAAAAGATGATGTCCCAAATGAATTAGTGTGTACCTGGATCCTACAACATAGAAAAATGTACCATTAATCCAAAAAGCACCTTCCCAGAGACAGACAGTTCAAAGCAGGCTTGGGAAGGAGATTGTATTTTAGGTTTTTTCATTTCTGAGGTTGCACTTGAGTTTCAGAATGCTTTAAAGCATAAATATTTGCATCATGTCTCCAAGGAGACAAGTGGGTAAACTAATGCTATACACTTTCCATTTTAACATTTCAAATTACTTGCTCCAGGCCATATATTAGATGAGTTTGTTAGCTGTTTACGCTTTTTTATATGTAATAAAAGGAGACAGGCATGTCTAGCTGGGGATTCATCCCACTCTTAGGAGAGATGCCTATTTTAAGATATTGTGAATAACATTTTGGTGGGTAAAGTTAGGTAAGACAAATCCTATCATTACAAAAAAGGTTGAGAAAACAAGTAATTAGGTACTAGAAAAAGAAGTACTGCTCTTGGTAACTGAAGGATAGTTTGATTTTTTAAAAAACAGTCTAGATCCAGATTGTGTGACTCATGTCTAATCAGAAGAAACAAGTGACTAAACAGATACAAGCAGCCTTAGTACTTTGAGAAAGATGTGTGATGTGTTAGCAGTGAAGAGTAATCCAAAAAGTGCTTGGACATTGTAAATGTTCCACATGCACATTGGTGACAGGAGTGATGAACAGTGGTCTGGTTTCTATTATGTGATACTTTTAAGGAGATAACTTTTGACAAGGAAAACATAAAGGCCTTTGAGTTGCTTTATGATACTAGTCATTGATAAAAGCAGCACAGGTGACAGTAAGTGAGTATGCATTTTACACAATATTCAAAATAAAGTTCTAAAATTAGCAGGGCATCAGAGTATCTTTTCTGATGAAAACTGAGCAGCTGATATATTCTTCCAGGCTCAAAGATCATTTGGTCAAGTACAACTGCATGTCCTTAAAAGATCAATCAGTGTCTGGGCACATAGGCAAATTTATGAATAGTAAGAAAGATCAAAACCAAGGAGTGGCCAAAAGTGAAAATGATGAGCATATCTACATAGTTGGAGCTAAAGGGAGGATTCTTATACTTGGGTTAGTAACAATTTTTAGACGTGTTAATACCTCTTGGGATTGACTGAAAGAGTGGCTTTGCGTATTACAAGTATTTGCAAGTAATAATGACAATTAAATTTATGGAAGCATGTCTTATTCCTGAGTAAGGATACAGAAAAAACAGCAAGATAATATTTTTTTATTAAATAAATCTTTTTTTTATAAAGATAATATTTTTTT
>VZTV01129089.1:0-10659 GCA_013400875.1 Anhinga rufa
CGTCACCACTGGATTGTGAACCACAGCAAAGGATGCTGGCGCCCGAGTACTAGCGACCTTGTAAGCTTCTACACTGGAGAATGAATTAGGGAATAGTTATAAATAACATATTCCTTAATGCTCAGGAAGGTCTGTGACATCATTCTGAAAATGTTTTTGTTTTACAGTCCCCTGGAGAATGTAAGACATAGAGGACTGTCCCTTTACAGTATTGTACAGATGCTTAGGGAAACTATGGTAGCTTTTCAAAGGACCTGTGTAGCCAAGGAGGTCATGTGACTTTGAGGAACATCCAAAAAAAAAAAAAGGAGCTAAGGAATGTTAAGTTTAATTAGAAATTCAGTAATGAATGGTAGAACTAGTCTAGAATGACCTGTTTCAGAGTTGTCAGGATAGCTGTACTGGTGAATATTAAAAATCACCAAGGAAGCAGGTATTAATGGGTTAAAATAAAATAATCTGAAGAGGAAGACTGGCAATGTAAAACTAAGTGGCATAGAAGTGATGACATCTTCAGTCACTTCCTAGTGAGATGGGAAGAAAAATGAAAGGAGAATGTTGTCTAATGTATGATGGTATGAGTAGGGAGTTTTCCTAAGTAAGGAAAACTTCAGTAGAAACACAGAATGAAAGGCTGTTAGTATAGGTAGGTGTGTCAGTTGTAGTTTACCTGGCCATTGACAAACTTCAATACTGTTGTCTGTACTTTGGTTTGATTCAAAGGTATGAAAACTGTTTTTAATATGAGTAAACTTAGTTTTTGCTCATGGGGAGGGAAGTGCACAGCTGGTAAAGAATGAACATTTTACCAAGGAGAAGTAAAGTGAGTCAGGGATCCTTCCATTGCAAAACTGATGCAAACACTTCAGAGGAAGTCAGTGTCATTTTTCTGATTTTTAAAAGTGCAGGTGGGGATCAGTGAGTCATTTGCACAAGGTCCATCTGCAGCTGAGGAAAAGGACCCTGTACTTGTAGTTCTATCACCATTCTGGCCAGCACTGTCCGTACGCAGATAACTGTGGAGTTTGCTTAAGTACTCTATGCCTAAAGCTGTGACCAAGTTCAGGTTTGTGGTGGACAGCTGGTCACATGGATGATCCTTTTTGTATCTGGGACTGTTTCAGCAAGTAGTTAACATATTGTTACCTCCATGAAAATTCTGATCAGTTTTTAGGGTTCCTAGCTACTGTAATAATGTGCAGCATATATTGCAAGAAA
The DNA here is from genome assembly GCA_013400875.1 of Anhinga rufa. Taxonomy (NCBI): domain Eukaryota; kingdom Metazoa; phylum Chordata; class Aves; order Suliformes; family Anhingidae; genus Anhinga; species Anhinga rufa. The sequence goes on from VZTV01129089.1 coordinate 1,219, forward strand.
ATTTACTTCTTCAGGTGCTCTGAAGGAGCTTTTGTTGTCATCTTGATATTTTTTGATTTATTTTTTTTCTGCCTGGAGACTTGGGCTAGTATAGGAGTCCATATGAGAACACTGAAAACAAATAAAAAGCCCTAGTGATTTCTGGCTACCTTTGTGTTCACTCCTGTACCATCTGGTTGACATAGTTGTCTTTCAGGAGTCAGTGTATGACTTAGTATTAATTTTGAAGCAGTGCTATTGTTCTTCAATCCCTACAAGAGACACTGGAAAAAAATGCTTAAAAACACCCCCCCACACCACCCCCAAGAGTGATATGCTGCTATAACAGGGACAGAGCTTAAACTAAAATATTAAGTCTCACATGTAATGACAAGTGGCCTTTAAAACACAAATCCAACTAGTTTATTTTTGAGGGGTCAAAGAGTATAATTGTAACAGGCCTGTGTAAAGAGCAGGAATGTGCTTACCAGGCAGCGATTGTACTTCTGTGCTTTTTGTAGGACAATTTGTCAGGAAAATGGAGAAGTTCAGAGCAGATTTCCCAGTTTTCTTTCTCCAGTAGAAGAATCCTAGGCTGTTAGGATGCTTTATGTTTTTAAGCATGTGGCTTGCACATTACCCCCACCACTTTAAAGGGGTTATACTGGCAAAGAAAGTAATACAAATTGTTAGTCACATTCTCTGCCAAAATCATATTGTGTTACTTTTATCAAAGTATAGAACAAGTGTACCTTCACTTTTCAGCTCAGCTGCTTATGTGACAGAAGATCCTGCCACCTTTTGTGCCTAATTTGTAGGCAAAGGGAGCTGCTTAAGTAATGGTTACCTTGATGATATGTAGTGTGACGTCTGACTGGATTCACTGGAATTCAGCTTGAGGCTTTTGTGATTTTTTTATTTTTTTTCCCAATTGCTAGAACAAGATCTGTCTAGTGAGTGCATATTTTGCTAAGTCAGAGCATTGTAGAATAGTCTAGTTTGTTTGGAAGGGGACTATGGACATCATCTCATCCAACCTTCTATTGGAAGCAGGGACGTAAGTTGGGCTATCCCATTGAGCCAAGTCTTGAATATTTCCCTCAAGGGATGTTTCACCATTTCTGGGCCACCTATTGCAGCGTTTACTTTCTACAGTGAATGTTGGGGGTTGTGTTTGTTTCCCTTTATCCAAGCAGAATTTCCTCTGGAGCAGCTTGTGCCTGCAGCCGGACACTGTGCTTCCTTTTGAAGAGCATAGCTCTATGCTCTGAGTGACTGACTACTCCTCTACAACTATTCTTTCAGTATAAGAACTTGGAGATGAGATTCATCTTGAGCCTTTTCTAGGGTGGATGAACCCCATTCCTTCAACCATTGTTATGTCAAGTTCTCCAAACCTCTAATTGTCTTGGCAGACACAAACATGTGCACGCACACAAAATGCCACCCATCGCCTCCCCACCCCAGATCCTGTCCATTTTGTTTCAATATGTGGTTTGAATTGGAGATACGAAAACTGAAACCTGTGTTGCTGGTGTTGCCTAACAAGTGCCAGGTAGCATGGGATAACCACATCCCTTGATTTGATGGCCATTCTCTTACTGATTTAGCCCAGGTCATCGTTTGCCTTCAGTGATGCAGGGGCACACTGCTGGCTTGTGTTTGGCTTGTTGCCCACTGGGATCCCCTGGTCCTTTTCAGCAGAGCTGCTCCCCAGCTTGTTGACCCTGCCTTTGAGCAGCAGCTGCTGTTTTGGCACTACTCAGTATTGGCAGATGGGCTGCAAATCCCCTCTTACCTTCATTAGTGTCTGTTTGTTCATGGCTTCAGCATGTGGTTCTTATTGTTGGGGAGCAGCAAAACCAAGGCTGCTCCACAAGGAATAACAAACCAGGAGCTGAAGGTGACCACAGCACAGGTGGGGGCAGTGTCCTCACTGACTGGGTGTGCAGGGCAGGGTTGGTAACAGGAGCAGGTCCTGTTGACAGTCCCAGACAAAGCAAGTATAACAAGTCAGCTCTGGGGTCTGTGCAGGAAACCAGTCTAAGGCAGGAGGAGGGCTGGGTGCTGCTGCAGCACAGTTCATGGCCAGGTGGTCAGATGTAGCTAATGGGCAGAGAGGGGGTGTGGAGGTCTGCTTTGAGACTGGTCAAGGCAGCTAAGGCCTGTTGGTCAGCTCAGGGTCCTGGTGTGTGCTGGGGAAACAAAACACCCAGCAGCTGCTGCATGAATAACTGAATACCTACCATGTAATACTGTCGGCCCCAGCAGTGTGTGTTTAACACACTTGTGCTCTTGTGCTGCCTTTGTAGTGAAAGTGGAGAGTTCCAAGTGAGGTGAGTAGAGATCCCACCTGTTCAGAGTAGATCCCTACAGTCTGTAAAGCAGGACAACATTAGTGATTTAACAGAATATTAGAGTCTAGATGAGTATTACAGATATATCATTGTGCATCTTTGTTTCATAGGATTAGTCATAAGATAATTCTGGTTGAAAGGGATCTCTGGAGGTCGAGGTCTGGTTCAACCTTCTGCTTCAAACTGAGGTCAGACCAGGTTAGTCAGGGCTTTGCCTGCTTGGGTGTTGAAAACCTCCAGGAATGAGATGGCACAGGGACTGTTAGGGTATCCTGTTCCACTGCCTGTCTACATGGGGGAAAGCGTTTTTTCCTTATCCTCTTGTCCACAGGCACTGTGAAGAGCCTGGCTACATCTTGATCCTATCTTTGTAGGTATGGGGGCAGGTGTTAGGTGATCCAAAGCTGTCTTCTGCAGGCTGAGCCAGTACTGGCCCTACAGTGTCTCCTTGCAGGGTGAGTGCTCCAGCCCTGCCATCTTAATGGTCTTCTGCTGAACTCACTTCAATTTGATGTCTCCTCTGTACTAGGAGGCCCCAAATGAGTGCCTGGACGAGGCTGAGAAGGGCTGATCCAAGGAGATCATACTAATACTGCTCTAGGCACGTGGCTGGCCCCTGCTCAACTCACTGACTGCCCTGCACCCAGCTCCATCTCCTCAGAGCTGCTCCCTGGCCCTGCTGGCATTGCTGCCCAGGTCTGCCTGCCGGGGCAAGCTAGGCTGAATTTCATAAGATTAGCCAGTGACGGATTTAACTTCTGATAGGTGCTTTTTTTTTTCCCAGATGAAGGCATATTTATTTGGCATGTGCATATACGCTTGCTGTGTATTATGAGAAAGATGTGGAAGGATGTATGAGTGGGAGAACATGCAGGAGTATGATCAGGAGGCTGAAAAGAACTCAGATTTTTATTTTTTTTTTAAATGGCTTGTTTCATATTCTATAAAAGCAAGGACCAGAAACAGAGGATTTGACAGTACTCATCAGACCTCTTCCCTCTGTGATAGAACAGTGTGTACTGTTGAAATTCTTGGCATCTGGACTGAGCTAATAACATATCTAAGGAAAAGATATTTTTACCTGCCTGCTGATCTATTTACCACTCTCTTCAGATGGTTGTGGCCTTGTGCCCTTTGCTCAGCTGGGAAGTTGGAGTTGGTACTTCTGCCTTACTTGAAAATACTTAGATTCATGAAGTAGTGAGGTTTATAGGTAGAGGTCTTTAGACCACCTGATAATTTTGAGGTATTTTTTTCTTTTTAGATAGTAGATGCAGAAGTTACTTATATATGCAAATACTCTAAAGATTAATATAATTTTCCCCTTTTTTTCATTAGCTTGCCCCCTCATCATCATTTTGTCTTATCCAGATCAGTATATAAGATGCCAGGACTTGGAAACTCCAAGAAATTATTCTGCTCAGCTAGAAAGAGTCCTCAAAGGAAAATTTTACTTTGGTGTATCTGCATATGTTTGTGTATGCAGTGTATTGCAGTGATGGAGAATTTCAGTTTTCCAATCAATAAATAGGTATTTGATCATCATCATCATCATCATGAGTATCATCCCAAAGCCTGAGGAAAATCTGAGGATAACTATACAAACTTTCATTAGCTTTTGATGTGTTTTTAACTGGTGTTTTTGCTATTCCCACAGGTAAGCAGAATTTTTTTGTGGAAGTTCTGGTTGAATTCTTGAGTTTCAGAGAACAATATCATGTTTGCATGTGCTGATATGTGCAGAAGAAATGCAGTTAAATTTAGAATTCTTCTTAATTATTTAGTTCAAAAGTTTGGCCATCTTACTTATTTTGTTCCCAGAATCCTTATTTAAGTTCTAACTCTATCTTCAGGACACTGAAAAAGTGAGAACTGAAGTTTGTTTCCTCTATGTAATGACACTGTAGAAGAAAGAATGCTTTTAAAGCTTTCCTTTTTGCAATATATTGTAACAACTTGTGTAATGAGCTGCTTTAATTAGAATTTTTCTTCATATAATTGCAACGAGGATTCTGTCACCATCTTCATTGAAGTTTTTGCCTTTATCTGTTCTGTACAGCCATGATTTTGAGTCCTTCACCTTACAAATAAATTTTTCTGAAAGAATACCTGTTCCAGTGTCTGTATGACTGATCCATTCAGAGACTGTTTTAGTGACTGCTTAGAACTTTGTCCCATGTAAATCTTGTCTGTGCTTTCCTCATTTGAGACCATGACATATGTAAACTCTTCATATTTGAATATGCTGCAGCATATTGGTAATTTTTTACCCCTGCTCAGATTTTTGGCTACATCAGAATGGAGGTCTGAAGGTGAATCTTGGAGAAACTTTCAGAGGAGTACTTAGTGAAATATGTACTGAAGTGGCACTGGCTAGGAGCTCAAAAATCTTGAAGTTCTGTGAATTATGTAGATCTTCTGTGTGTTGTATCTGAACCAGTCTCCATAACACCTCAAACTTGGAGCAGGTTAATTTTCACATAAGTCCTTATTCCATATCATGTAAATAAGAGGAGAATGGAAGAGTTGGAAAGAAGGCTGGTCACCACCTGGAAAATGTGTGTGCTATAATTCTAGAGAAGCTATTCAAGTCAAAAGATAGTTGTGCGTGTAAGTAAATGTAATTGGTCCATCTTGTAGGATGATGTTGCTTAACACCTGTGCATAGAGACTGTCAGAGTTCTGAATGCTGATGGTGTAATCCTGCCTCAGACCCAGTTTTTCTGGTCATCTGCCATAGTAATTGTAGTACCAATCTACACTCATACATAATAAACACAAGCTTACTGCAAGTAATGGATATAAAACTACAAATAGTTTTTAAAGCTTTGACATGGGGAAATTTGCTGCTGTTCCTGTTTTTGAGGATTTAGAACACACTTTAAAGCTGATTGATACTTAGCTTATAAACCAAACAAGGAGATTTAAGAGTTTAGAAGAAGCTTTCTGGTAGTATTGTCATCTTCACTTGAATATGGTATATTAAAGTGTTGGCCAGCAACCTGTCCCACTAATGTGGGAAGGTAGCCCTTCCTCTTCATAGCTTCACTGGTTCTTCCATGGATTTATAGGGGATCAGGTAAGGACAGCTGTTTTGAATTAAGACATACCACCTGTCTTGTTAGGATGCCAGCTGAATGCCTGACAACCTGTCAAGGAAATGCCCATCGTTTGTGTGCTGGGTGACTCGGATGCATTCAGAACTGAGTCCTGATACATATTGTGCAAGGACCTTGGGATTTCTCTCTAATAATGATTCCAGGCATCTGTTTGTCAGTACTATATAAAAGACTTTCAGGTTGGCAGGGATAGGGATGCTAATCTTTTGGGCATGTCTTCCAACTTACATTCATGCTGACTTTCAGTTTTATTAGTTCTTTCTGTTTTAACCATATCTGATAGGCAATTCCATTCTCTAATGAAAAATTACTTCTGTGCCTTATTGTATTCTGGGAACTTTTTACTTTGTATAGTTGGACATAATGTTTTCCTCGTGTGTGTGAATAAATTAACCTAGATTCAGGATGGTACTTGGGCTTAGTGTGATAGTTATTTTGATGAAACAGTTAAAATGGTCAGTGTGTCAGGTAGTGTTCCTTCTTTGGCAAGGCTGTCTGTCTACTTCAGCATTTCTTACCATGTCTGTTAAAGGGGTATCTTTCTCTCATCCTTCAGCATTTAAAATCTGTGGAACCAGTTTCCAAATAAGGGGACCAGGGACTTACTGAATATAAACTTTATTCTGTAGTGTATTCAGTCTAATTCTGTGTCTTTAACTCTGCATATTAGCACATTATGAAGAAGTTAGTTAATTTCACGTATTGGTCTTGGAGTGTTAGCCCTCAAAACCTAGTTATATGTAAAATACTATCTATTAATATAGTGGATTATAGAAATGTATGTTTCTAGCTTAAGATCATCTCTTGTAAGTCTGCAGAAATAGAAATGTTGTTTTGGTCTTCCTCGTCATGTCCTTAAGAGAGGTCAGTAGCAGATGTCATAACCCTTAGGAAGCTGCAACTTAAACTGGCAGGACAAAATCTTAACACATTAGGGAGATATTGCCTTGTGGTGCAGAACATGAGTTCTAGTATCTGTTCAGACTTGTTCAATTTTTAATTCATAGCAGAATACTCATAATTCTATCAATATTTTTTAGTTCCTTCTCAGTGAGTCCTAGAAATAAAAGTTGGTGAAAAGATTTTAAATGACCTGCAGGAGAAAATCACTCTTTATCTTGATGTGAATGTGAAGTTTATTCATGTTTCCTGTAGAATACATAATAACTGCAGAGGACAAGAGAGAAAAGCATTCTTTTCTTTCATGGTTTGATAAATTTTCACATTAAGTTTGGTTAACTTTTATGTTAGCAACTTGAATGTGCCTGCTTTTCATCAGTAGTGCAAAAGTACTTAAATTTAACACACCTAAAAGTTGCAATAGATGTATAACAGATAATCAGATTCCTTTTTCACTATGAATCTTTTATATTTGAGACTTTTCTAAAACTATTTTTTGCGAAGCAGTGGTTCAGCTATGGCATAAATAGTGATATGGTATCACTGAGGACTTCCAAATTGTAATTTAAATTTTTGAGGTGCTGTTGAGAGCTCAGCTTTTGAAAAGTCATCTTATGATTGAAAAATACCATAGGTGACTCTGGGATAAGAGGGGTGGTGGAAAAATGAAGGTTTGGCAGTATCATCAGCATCATAGGAGTCTTTGCTCCTGCTGAATATTAGAAAATTATGTTATGTTTGATAATGAAAATGAAATGCATTCTGTCTGGTTTTTGCTATCAGTAATTGAACACTTCTTGAATATCAGCATATGGCCTTTATGCAAGATTAAAACAGCCTTTTCAGTTAAATACTAGATTAATTTAGCAGTGATTACATTGACGTACATTTATAAACAGAGGTTTACATGAACAAAATGAATAATGCTACTGCTTTGAAGTAATCTCTGTTTAAACACTTTCTGTTCCAGATTTGTACTATGGTGGAGAAGCTTTCTCAGTAGAGCAGCCACAGTCTTTTACTTGTCCTTATTGTGGGAAAATGGGTTATACGGAAACATCTCTTCAAGAACATGTTACTTCTGAGCATGCAGAAACATCAACAGAAGTGGTAAGAAGCTTCAGAATTGGCTTTCAATTGTGGTGGAAATATATTAAAAAGAGTCTATTTCTTGAAGCCTGAGTTCATTTAAATGCTTTGTAAGAAGACATACCTACATCTGACAGTGACATGAAAATTCTTCTGTTTCATAGGTATCGTAATATAATGAGCTTGTTTTCTTCTTTTATGGTTGCTGTTTGGTTGTCCTGATGTAAAGGCTGCCATTTTTAGGAGTTTATTATCCTGTAAGACAAAACTTAGAATGTTCTTATCTTATCTATGTCTCCCTTTTCACAATCCGGTATGTAATTGTCCTAGAAGCTCATAGCTGTGCCAGTCTTTTGTAACTCTGAGAGAGGAAGACATGCAGACAGTTTGGTGTGTTTTCAAATAGCTTTTGTAATGGACCTGGTATATTTATGCAGTGGAAGTTGTCATTCTTTTGAAAGAATTGCTGTTAAAGCAGGGTTTTTTTTCCCCCATCCCTAACCATCAGGACACTTGACAGGGTTAAAAACACACTTGCTAAACAAGTGTCAACAGAAATGCTTTAATCTGAGGTGTTAGCTCCTGCTATCCTGATTGTCTTTGGGAGTAGGAGAAACTAGGTTAGCAGAATGACGTCCAGGGTGCTCTTCGCTGGTTAACTGTTGTACCATAGTTTCCTAGAAAAAATGTGAATGCTTGAAGTGCATTACTTACCACTAATACATTGTGAAGAAATTACTTATATATAGGTTCTCTATTCTAATCATGTAGTTTCTTAACTTCCAAGGAATTCTGTGGAAGAAAACAAACCTTTCCCCTCCAAGCCTATTAAGGATCTTGTGTGAAGGAGTGACAGGGGAGATGGTTCATCCACCTTTTTGAGACTCCAAGGTGTTCTGATCTTTCTTAAAAACGTATGAAGTGAAAGAGTTTACTTTATGATCAGTTGCACTGTAGGATCGTAATTTAACTTAGTGACACTGCTGTTTTTATCATCTCCTTGAGTTTAACTTTGCAACTTTCAAACATAGCATCAACCATTGAAAGTTCCACATTTGCATGACTTTCTTTGGTGGCTTAGTACTGCAATTCTGATTTGCACCACTTGATGTCAGTGATACATTCCTGACACAGAATGTTAAGGTTCTAGGTTTTTAAATTTGACACATCCTTGTTTGCAGCTGTGACTTCTAGAACTCTGTACATAAAGCCTAAATTTGTGATTATAGATACGTACTACTCCACTGATTACTGAAAGAGTAGTATGTGTAATAAATAAATAATTAAATCTTTCTTTTTTGTGAGTCAGTCTGCAACACTGTTATATCATTTGTTCCAAACAATGATAAAGGACAGTATTTTAATCCTTGAATATGATTGTATAGGTTTGTGCTAAGTTTTGAATCTAACTTTTGTGATAAATGTGCATGCACATAAAACCACTTGGGTGCTGCAGTCTTACTGTAGAGAATGAAAGGCTACAATGTTACTAAAGAGGAAAATACTATGGATTCTAAATGTTTGTGGTGTTAGGCTTTCAAGCAATCATTTCTGTTTGGTTACTGAGCTTGTAGCCCCTAGTGTCTCTATCTGTCCAAAGATGCGTTTAAATTTAGGTATTTATTTTTAGATCTTTAAGTTTACAGGGATGGAATCACTTTTACTTTAGAGTCATTTCACCCCACATCCTGTTTTTCAAAGAATAAGTCAAAGAACTTTTGTCTGTTAAATTTTGCCATTTTTATGTTCAGAGTGGTGCAGATAAGTTTACTTTCTGTTGATTTTTCTTGGGTATTTGGCATTGGTACATATAGCAATGTTAGGTACTTGCAGGCAGGAATCACAGACTAACTGAGGTTGGAAGAGACCTTTGGAGGTTGTCTTGCCCACCCCCCTGCTCAAGCAGGGCCACCTACAGCCCAGGACTATGTCCAAACAGCTTTTTAATATCTCTGAGGATAGACACTCCACAGGCCCTCTGGGCAACCTGTGCCAGT
>VZTV01129092.1:0-12000 GCA_013400875.1 Anhinga rufa
AGGTTTTACTGCCACTGTTGTGCTAAGCACACTTCAACTAGAGCCTCTTTGCATGGTTACTATTAACTTTGTAAATTCCTTCTATTGGTTGTTTCTGTACAGTTCTCACCTCTGTGAATTTGCTTTTTTGCAGGTAGCAGTGTTTGTGGGTGTTCTGGCATTCAGTACAGCAGTTATGCACAATGTAGAGATTGGACTGGATCAGTCTCTTTCAATGCCAGGTGTAAGTATTAACATGATGTCACTCTTCAGCAACTTGTGGCTGAATTGAAACCTTGATATCTTGTGCTGCCTCACCATTATGTAATAGTAACTCAAAACTTTCCTGTTAAGGACTCCTACGTAATGGATTACTTTAGCCAGCTCAGCAAGTACCTGCATGCAGGTCCTCCTGTCTACTTCGTCCTAGAAGAAGGGCACAACTACACCTCTTTGGAAGGGCAGAACATGGTGTGTGGTGGAATGGGATGTAATAATGATTCACTTGTCCAGCAAGTCTTCAATGCTGCGGAAATTGGTAGCTAGTAAGTCTTTCACACTTTTTCTCTGTATAGTCACATGGAAGAGATGTAGCTGACCAGCGCATCCTTTTTACTTTAGTTCAGGCTCAGCTGTTGATTGTACAACTGCCACTCTGTCATACTTGCTTTATACTGTGGTTTTGGAGTGGGGGGAAGGGAAGAAGCTGTGGCAATCTCCTAGAGTGAGGATAAAACCTGTCTGGACTAGTGGGATATATTTATGTACTTGGGTTTAGAAAAGGGGCTTGATCCTTCAAGGAATCTGGGAATGGTAGGAAGCAGAAACTCATGAAAACCTCTCAATATGGTTAAGCTCTCCTAATGGTTATGCTCTCCTAGAAAATGACTTGCATGCTCAGCTTCTAAACTTAGTGGATAAACTAGCCTAGCCTAGCAAGGCGAAGCAGGAATTGTATCTGGAGTTCAGTAGCTAACAACTGAAGAAAGTCTTCCCGATTCCTTCCACTGTAGTTCAGTGGTTTTACTTCAGCCTAACTGAAGGAGGAGCCTTGCCTGAAAACTGAGGCAACAATATCTGTAAAGGATTGGGCATAGGGTGGATGGGGATGGAAAGCTGAGCTTGGTGGTGGGACTTGAATGCAGGGAAGGAGCTCCTACTGTTTGCTAGCTGCAGTGTTATGAGCTCTTGGATAAGGTACTGGAGCAGGGGACTACATGGAGAGCTAAGTAGCTTGCACCAGAATGAGCTGACATGGTTTAAGTCAGCACTAGAGAGGTCAAGGGATGTGTTCTGCAATGAAACGTAAAATTACTGACGATGGATATGTTACATTATTTTATTAGCACAAGGATAGGCTATGCCCCATCATCCTGGATTGATGACTACTTTGACTGGGTGAAGCCACAGTCATCCTGTTGCAGAGTCTACAATACCACTGGACAGTTTTGCAATGCTTCAGGTATTAGCATCCATCTGGTTGCTTGGGGATTAGCTTGGTTTATAAGTTTCACAGCCAAAACATTTTTATCATGGTATGAGTCAGGTGAATAGCTTTTCTTACCTTGAGCAGGCACCTCTGGAGTTGCCCTCTAATTTGTTTGAACTGCTGTTTGAGTGAACCTAAACATTCTGCTGGAATGCTGCAGGTTGAAGACAGCCTACCTAGACAGCCAATGTAATGGCTATTCAAAAAATAACTTGTTATAAAAATTTTGATCCTTCTGCTGGTTTCATTAGAGCACACACTCAGTGTTCTGGTTTTGTTTGGATCCTTGAGTTTGGTATAATTCTCATTGGGTCTAATGTAGGTAGTACACAAGTAACTCAGCTCTCTGGTAGCCCTTGCCTTAGTAGTAACAAATAAAGGACTAAAAATTTTATACAGAATTTTGGGGCCAATCAGTTATTTCATCAGTGAAAATGCTTTTTATGGAATTGTATCTTGTAGTATTGCAAGTCAGTGTAGTGTTAAAACAAAAAATACTTGACCCTGTAGCTGACCTTTTTCCTGTATTTCTTCAGTCACTGATCCATCCTGCACTCGTTGTCGACCACTGACTCCAGAAGGCAAGCAGAGACCACAGGGCAAAGACTTCATGACATTTTTGCCAATGTTCCTATCGGACAACCCTAATCCTAAATGTGGCAAAGGGTAAGAGCCATGTTCTATGTATCTGGCTTAGACTAGTGTGTCAAAGACACTTGCTCTGGAAGTGTGACTTTTTTTACATCTGCAAGGCTGGAGATATAATGTCCTTCTAAAAGGCATACAAACATTGACATCTCACCTGTTCTATAGCATTTTCTGAAACAAAACTGGGAAAACAAACATATCATCAACTAATCGGAACAGCAGCTTTCCCCTGTAGAAAGAGAAGTAACTTCTATAGTCAGTCTGTTCTAGTATATCCTGTGCAATCTTGAAATGTGTTGTGCTCTGAAGCTCTTACCAGTTTTGGAAGCTGTTAGAAACAATATTGGAAGTTATAAAAGTGGATAAATTTGGATGGTGCTCACTGACATTGACATCTGAAATGTTACTATGTTTATATAGAGGACATGCTGCATATAACTCTGCTGTCAACTTTATAAACAACAAATCTGATGTTGGAGCGACTTATTTTATGACTTATCATACTGTACTGAAAACATCATCTGATTTTATTGATGCTATGAAGAAAGCTCGGATTATAGCAGATAACATTACTGAAACCATGGGCATCAAAGAGAAGAACTACCAGGTGTTCCCTTACAGGTATGCTTAGATATTTCTTGCCTTTTTGACGAATACTCAACTTGAGGAACTGAGAAAAGGTACTGGCTGATAACACCTTAGAGACTTGAGTCTTGAGTTCTGCCTAATGGAAGGTAATACAGAGATTCTGGAATTTCTAGTAAAACAACAAAAATACAACTTATATCCACAGCACTAATTTCTCTTTACTGTGGTTGATAAAAATCAAGAAACCTGTCCTTCACTACAAGCGTAGCTCTGGCTTTGGCTCAGGTGCTTCCAAGATCTTATAGTAGGGTTTAAGAGTTCTAACTTAAGCAGGTATGTTGACCTGGGTCGTTGCAAGCTGTAATGTGAATGTATTGACTTCAAACTTCAGTTATTTAAACCTAAAACAAGGGCAGCAGTGATGTCAAGTACTGTTCATCTAATGCTTGCATGATTAACGTGCTGAAGACTTTGTATGAGAGTACCACAATGAAATCTGTACAGCTGAAGTATTAATCTCTTTGCTTCAAAGAATCCTATCCATCCTTATGGCCTCACTGAATGATGAATTGGTTCAGACCCTCTGTAGTATCCTGCAGATACCACAGCTGATCTGAGGAACTACCTTCTGGCAACTAGTGTAGCTGCTTATATTGAAGTGTGGGAATTACCCTGACTTCCAGATGCAACCTTTATTTGAAGTGTTAGTGAAGAGTTGTGTAACAGCCAGTGTTCCACAGGAGTCATTCCACTGATGCTAGGAAGCCAGTTCCTGTTGGTGACTTCTATAAGGAGGGAACGACTTATCCTTAGCACAGAAGCTAATCTGTTATTAGCATATAAGAAGGAAGATGGCTACCTACAGCTTCTGTTCTTTCCACAGCGTCTTTTATGTCTTCTATGAACAATACTTGACAATTGTGCATGATGCTATCTTTAACCTCTGCACCTCCTTGGGATCAATATTTTTGGTGACAACTGTGCTGCTTGGTTTTGAAGTATGGGCTGCTGTCATAATTGCAATAACTATTGTTATGATAATCATCAACATGTTTGGAGTGATGTGGCTCTGGAGCATCAGCTTGAATGCAGTTTCATTAGTGAATCTTGTCATGGTAAGCTAACAAGAAATCCCTCTGCTTCTTCTTCCAAGGTTTCAACAGTTCTGTGTGTCTTTATATATATTCATGATACTGAGTAGTGTATTTTACTAAACTGACAGGCATTTGAACAGTAGCAGAACCATCTTAATACATCTAGATGGTGTGTCATACAGGTTTATTCTGACAACTACTCCTAGTACTGATTTTAAGATGCAGCAATTGAACTGTAAGCTCTACTGCATCTGGTAGTGGCTTCTTCTTCTGTTCTTCAGCAATGGTTGTATTGCTACTATATAGGCTAGGTGCTGTTGCACACCAGCAGAGGTTGTTCATGCCTAAGATAAGGATACATAGGTTAGCGTTAAGGCTTCTGTGGTATTTCTGTTCTACAGAGTAGATCCATGACGTGCTAGCACCAGTATTGTTCCTGCATAAATGGGTGAAACCACTTGGGCAGAGAGTGCCTTGGTGAAACGCTCAGGAGCTTAGTTAACTAATAGCTGAGTACTGGAGCTCTGGTTTACCTTGTTCTCTAGAGATTTATGGCAGATCTGAGAAAGTTAGGAGAGAGTAAACTGTTGCCCCATGTTATAACTAGGCATATGTTCATGCAAATCTAACTGCTAGGTAAGTCTAAGATTTGCCAACTGTTCAATCAGTATGTAAATTACTATTTAAACAGCTTGGTTTTTAAGATTAAAGTCTTAAACTCAGCTGAATTTTTATGGTATCAAATCAGCGTGTACACTCAGTGTTACTCTAAAGCAGCGTTATTGCAGCTAGTATCTGAAAGTGATTTTAGTGTGTTCACTGTACGCACTGTACTGAAGCCAGCTTTCTTCAACATCAAGAAACTTTTGTCCTCCAAAATGATATTATGCTCTGATTCCTGCCCAATTAGATTAATTGTCTATTAGTAATGACCAGTGGTAAAATGCCACACAGCACTTGTACTGGCCTCTAGTAACCAAGTAATCCTGAGCTTGTAGCTTCCAATGAAGACTTTTAACCCTGGGAACTGAACACAGCTGCTAGAACCTCTCTAGTCTGGCAGGAGTTCTTTGTAGAGACCTTACCACCAAAGTGCTCATCTAGATGATATTTTCATGTCTGCTTTTTTCACTCTCTAGAGTTGTGGTATCGCTGTGGAATTCTGCAGTCACGTAACAAGAGCGTTCACTGTTAGTACCAAGGGCAGTAGAGTAGAGCGTGCAGAAGAAGCTCTGTCTCACATGGGCAGCTCAGTAAGTATCTACTGTATGGGGGGGAAATGAGTAGCCAAGTTACAACTTTACAGACTATGTCAATGTCCTTAAGTCATAAGGATTGCCTTGTCTTTTCTTTTTGGATACTTCACTAAAACTTAGGCTTCTTCTAGTACTAGGGGGTGATCAAGACCCAATTTTTAGTCTTATGTTATTACTACCCAACAGTAGGGAACAGATCTAAGAGCCTTAACTGAACTAGTAGTCTGGATTAACCTTGAATTGTCCCATTAATGTTTAAGTGCTTCTCTCTTCAAAATACTCAGAGGTGACTAGGAAAGGTTGTTCTGAATATGGGGTGCAACTGAGGCTTTGGGAATGCAAGCAGGGCTCAGTATTTAGGTGGTACCGTTGTGTCACTAAGATAAGCAACCTGGATGGGGTCAGAGTAGACTTCTGGTGATACATGTACTGGACCCAGGTAAGGAACTTCACTGGAACACGAATTACTTCAGTAACGGCTTTCATCTGTATCTGCCTGAAGTAAAAATTAAACTAAAACGAGGTGGCTGTGCAGATTATAGCGGATTTTTAATCATACTGAGTCTGGCCTATGGTGTCAGGTTCTAGTGGGACCAAGAGGTTGGAACTCTTCCTGAGTAGGTCTTAGATTTGATTCTAAGGACTAACAGGTGAGGAGGTATACTGCATATAGGAGCCTCAAATTATGTAAAAATTTTAGCAAATGTTAAAATACTAACAGCAAATGGATTACATAAAGCCCTACTTATCACTTTTTTTATTAACAGGTCTTCAGTGGTATCACACTTACTAAATTTGGAGGAATTGTAGTACTGGCTTTTTCCAAATCTCAGATCTTCCAGATATTCTACTTCAGGATGTATCTAGCTATAGTTCTGCTGGGAGCAACACATGGACTAATATTTCTTCCGGTTCTGCTTAGTTACATAGGTAAGATGTGACAGTCTGGTCTAAAATGCACTTCAAACAAAAATAGCTAGCTACCTGTAGACACTCTCTCTTGCCATTAAGTAGGAAGGATTGCAAGGATGAAAAGCAGTACTTGAATGTGCCTCTGTCATTCAAGCAGCTGGTCAGTTGGAAGGCAAGGGTTGAGCAGTGGCAGTGCAAGCTCAGTTACAGATGTGCTGAAGCAGAACCACCACAGCCTGCCCTGCGTGGCTGCGCTGTGCTTTGTTGTGGAGGTGGCTGCCGAGGCCCACGTGGCCTACCAGCCAGGGGCAGGATTAGTGTCTCTAAACCTGGGGGCAGGATGGGGGGTGGAAGCAACAAACCTGCTGTGGGACAGTGTTCCTGCATTTGCAGAATCAATCTCGCTTTGCAGTAAAGATGGTCCAAACACGATCCTTTTTCAATTTGGAGATTCATGCCTATGGTGTAGTTCTTAAAAGCAGGCTTTAATTGAGCCTTACTTAAGGGGTTTAAGACGGATGGGGATTCACCTGCTGCCCTTGCTGCTGCTGACAGATATTAACAGCTGAGCAGAAGCACTCTTCTGAAGTCTCATCAATGTTAACAACTAAGATCATGCATGTTTCTTGATGGCTGACTGGTCTGCTGTAATGTTGCAACTTCGGAATAACTGTCTTCTCTCACTCAGGCCCATCGGTAAATAAAGCTAAAACTCACGCTGCACAAGAGAGGACCAGAGGTACAGAACGGGAGAGACTCTTCTACTTCTAGTTTTTAATAGTGTTCAGTGGACTCTGAACTCTGGCTTAAGCCCAGCTGTTCGTAAGAACTGAAGTGCAGCAATGTTCTATGACTATCACACTGTAACCATCACTGACTTGACTCCTGGACAGATTCAACTAGAAGATATCAGCTGCAGCTTTGGACATAGCTTTAAACTCAGGAAATGCTACGTGTGGCTCATGTTACCACATCTAGTTTTAGTAATACTGTTACAAGATCCCTAAAACACTTCTGTTTTCAAGAGGTTGCATCTTTTTCTTCCAGAGACCTAAACCAGCTGTAGCATGAGTTGAATAGCTTTTTTGTCAATGAAACTGAGGTGACATGGGTATGAGAATGGACTGCTAAACCACTGACACTAATTTTAAACGCAGGTCAATGCAATTTTTGTCTATTTTTAGGGGGAAGCCATCACAAGTTGTAATATTTTTAGAACTATTTGCCAAAATGTCTTGTATATACTTTATTATAAAATAGCAATTTTGTAGTTCAAAAATCTACTTAAATGCAATAAATTAAGTTTATACATTTCAGTGGAAGTCTTTCAGAATGTTGTGGGCTTCATGAGAGCTTGTTCTCCAAAGACTTGTTTGAAGAAGGTGACGTGTTCTTCACAGTGCTCACCTAAAGGGGGGGTGGGGGCAGCAAAATAGAAGTTTGTTAACTTCAAAACTCAAACTGAGAAGCAAGATGGTGTAGTTTCATGTACCTCAGTTAATCAGTACTAATTCCTCTCTAATGCCTTTGAGTAAAGGAGTTTTAACAGTTTTAGAGCAGTGTTCCACTGCGGTATCTCCAGTCCTGTGAAAGTCATCTTGTGGTAAAGCAGATGTTTGATCTAGTTCCTGTATCTAACCAGCAGATTCATATCCATGAGGGTTTTTTACTGCCAAGATATAAGATCTTGGCATGGGGTTCTGTGCCTATAGACTATCTGCTGATTAAGAACATGTTGCCAGTACAAGCAGTTTAGCTTGGTTTTTAAATTGAGAGGAATTGTACTACTAAATAGGTCTTGAATTTTTGTAATCTGTGGACACAGACAATTGAACTCAAAGGTTTGACCCAGTTCCTGGCTTCAGGAGAAAGCACTAATTAGGGATGATGGCTTTGCTAAACTAAGCAGTGCAAGCAACTGCAAGTCAAACAGGTTAGCTTAATCTGCAACTTCCTGTTTGGCTCAGTCTCTTTACTCCTCAGTGCAGTATACAAAGGGGTAAGAACAAGTTACCTTTGGTACTACACTTAAAAATAAGTCTAAAATATGGGCTAGAAGGCACCAGGAGTTTTATAATACAGACTCGGCTACAGTGGAAGTGAAACAAGTCTTAGTTCTGTTTGCTCAACTGAATATCTTGGTCTAACTGCTTATTGCTTACCTGGTGTGAAACTAGGATTTCCTCGCAACCGCTGATTTCTTTGTTCAAAGAATCTGAATATAGTATAGAAAAGCATGTCATCTTCTGCTTGTTTTGCTGCGTCAAGGAATTTGCGGGCTGAAATGCTGTCGTGTCCTCCAATACCCCTGATGAATCTCAAGGCAGCCAAAACTTGGTGTTTGGACAACAGAACTTCCACTATTTCATCATTTGCAGTGGAAAGTCTCTGTGAAATCAATCACAGCTGTAAGACAAAGCTTCAACAAATGGCTGAGATGCTAGCTAGTCACCTCAAGCTTGGTCAGGTAAGCTGTTTGACAAGTCTAACCTATATGTGACACAGAGTTACTCTAGTCTGAAATGCTTACTTTTAACATGTCCAGAGAGAGCTGATGTGCAGGAGGGTAAATGCTTTCCAGGGACAGCAACAGACAAGCCTAGGGCAAAAGTAGAAGTAACCTTAAGATTCTGAAGACTTCCCACCTCCATCACTAGCTTCTTGAAGCAACTTGTCTTACATACCAAAGGCTTTGAGTCACTGAGCACATGGTACTGCAGAAACTGATGGAGCATGTAGAACAAGTTGTGTTGAACAAGGGTTTTGATGACCAGCTCATACAAGTAGTGCTGTGAATGTAGGAAGAAGACCAAAGGTACGTCTCAATACCAGTTTTTACAGTCAAAGGTAGTATTGTATAGGACTTAAATACATGACCAAGACTGGTCTAAAACTCTATGTAATTTCATGGAACGAGGCAATAAGTACTTTACCTGAACTGCAATCTGGAACTGGTTAAGAGAGCGAATGTATTCCATCAAGACTGCTATAGTGAACTTATGAGGTGCTTCCTGGACAAGAAAAAAACATTAGGTGGAACTTGCACAGTTTCCTCTGTTAATGACAATCCGGTAAGAACGGGCATCAAAATACTGTAATCCTGACAATAAAGCATTCTGCAGGCTATTCCAAGCAGTCAACTTAAGTTTGCTGCTCTGAGACTGCTGCTGAACTAGCACTTAGAATTAACTTACCTTCTTCTCTGTGAATACAGATAAAACATGTGTGTACATGTCAGACTGGTCAATAACTGCTTGAGTGCGGACCGGACGTTTCAGGAGTGGATTGCTTCTACTCAGGCCTGCTTCTACCACCTACAAGAAGAAAACCTTTTAAAAAGAAAACTGTAGTGTTGTACAGTTTTAGTTGGTCTCATCTGTACAGAGACTGTTTTCTACCGGGACCATAACTATAAACATGTTATGTTACTGAGCAAGTTTGCATCTGTGGTCATGTTATACTGGATGCATTCTGTTCAGTGTGGGCTTTTGTATTAGACTTAAAACTGCTTTTAAAATTTTAAAAACATGTAGCTGCTATTATATGCTTCAAAGCCAGGAGATGAATCAAACTTACTATGCTGACACAGGCCCTCAGCTTCAGAAGGGTTTTTAGTATGTGGCTGTACCGTGTGGGTTAGTGCTTGAACTTGGTATTTCAACCAAAGTAATTCTGAGATGCATCAGGGCTGCACACATTATGCAGTGGTACAGCGTGCTGTGAAATCAGTGATTTGGCAGCTATTTTGCTGGTTATTTCCAAGCTGCTTTGAGCTTCTACCCTCTTTCTGCTTGCAAGCACTGGGGTATGTTACTTGTCACGCTGGAGATGAGCTATGCAGCATCTGCCACAGCAGCGTGCTAAGTAGGAGTCTCAGTGCACTTTGCACAGCAGGTCACCTTCTGTGAACCTGAGGCAGCCAGGACCTGGGGTAGGCCTGAATTTCCTAAGTAGAAAAGAACATGCCTTCACCGTGATGCAACCTGAAATGCAACTAGCATCATCCTGTCTTTAAGCTGCTGTAGCTAACAGGGTTTACCATTGTATAGCTTTGCTCAGCTTCCAAGTACTTCTTATATTCATGATTCAGTTTGTCAAAAACAGTTGCAATCACAGACAGTGATCCCCTTTCTGGCTCACTGAGCACTGAAAAAGATAAAAAGAAAGAAGAACTCTGAGGAGACACAATCAGGGGCTTTAATGTTGCCTTTTTCAAAAGGTGATCTCTAATCTAAACTTGATTTTAAACTTCAAAGAAGCACTTTCAGTCATGTCAGATGTAATTTAACTAAATGGGTGTGGAATTCTTTCATCATGTTAAATAATTCCTTTAGAATGGTGACAGAGTAGTCTAGGTGAATTATATCTTACAGGACCAACTTAGCTTTCGAGGTGATCTCAAATCTAAGAACAGGCCAGCTAACATGTGTGAGTATGTATGAATAAGCAGTATTGCACTTTCAGGAGAAGGACAAAGCACGTGAACTTACTTTGAGAGCACACAGATAGGATAACCATTTTGCATTCTTTCCTTTGGAGAAGGAAATCCATTAGTTTTCCTTTATCTAGCAAGAGGTTAACTACAGGTTCAAGTTTCACTTGAAGACTCCAGAGGTAACCTTGATTTGGAGGAGTAAAACAAAGTGAATTGCTTTGTATTATATAACCAAGACATCCAACTGTTCCACCTTTAAATGAGAACACATCGAGATAACAAGTCTACGTTCTAGAGCTGCACTACCCCTGAAAAGTTGTAGCAAGGATATGGTCATCCTCAGTTATCACTACCAAGAGCAGTTGTCTTACTAGGAACATGACTAAGCAGACGTTCTTTCAAGCTGCTTTGTGCACTGAAGGTGTAAACTAGCCACCCTTTGATGCCAAGTATAGTAGAGTCAAATAGCTCGCTGCTTACCTTCACTTGCACTGATGATAATATCAGGCTGAAAGACAATCCAAGAAGAAGAGTCTAAATGTTAAAGTTCCAACATCCATATTGACATTGATTCTAAACAAACTCACATTACTGTACTGGAGCAGATCCCATTAACATACTTTAATTTACTGTCACCTTTTCTTGTAAGGTCTTGAACCGTGTTCTTGGAACTATACCTTCAATCTCATAGTGTACATATTCAGCAATTTCATACATGCATCTCAAATGACCAAGAAATGTGGTATTGTATTATGGAAATCTAGTATATTTACAACTCTATGAAAGCATTACACTCTTATGAAGCATACTATTTTGTCTTGATGTAAATATGCATAATTGGCTAAAGCTGGACTTGGTGGATCAAGGTAACAAATGCTAGCTCCTTCCATGCTTGGTACATAGAATGAGGCTTTAGTAAGACTTGCACTTTTAGAGTATTTAAAGGATACAGAGTTTACATGGAACAGGAGCCTGACTCGTCACAGAGGCTGGACCTGCAGAAAAATTAGCTTCAGGTGAAGAACACTAATACTCTGGCAGCTCTCCTACACTAACAAAATAAAAACTACAAGCTTTTACACTGAAAAGGCAAGTGTGGATTGTAACACATCTAGCAGTCCTAGAGCACTCAGGCAAAAAAGGTACACCCATTTGTGCAGCTAGATCATCTACACAGAAAACCTGACACCAGAAGGCAAACATATTCTTCAAAACATGATTGTTTTTCAGCGAAGTGAAATCATGCATGCAGAAGTATTCCAGCTCTAGTACTATAATTCTAAATACATAGATTACACATAAATACAGCACATGCAATCACTTTAGTTTCTTAAAAAGCAAGAGTGGTTTGTTCTTTCTGATCCTAACCTTTGTTTAATACAAACCTACACCTGCATATGTGCTATTGGTGAGTTCAACATTCAGATGCTTTTAAGGTACAATCATTCCTATAGAAGCATCTTTCTGTTCTCTAGAGAGAACTGCACTACTCTGCCATATGCTAGTGGAACTACGCTTGGGCTATTTCTAGCTACTTCCAGCTAGAGGGTAATTATCTGTTACACTTCTAGGACAGATGCTTCTTGGATTATCCTTCTG
>VZTV01129100.1:0-16835 GCA_013400875.1 Anhinga rufa
CGCTCAGGACATTCTGTGATTCGTTTGTCCCTGCAGAGCATCACCCATCTCCAGTCCCATCTGCACAACCTTTGCTCTTCTTGGCTGAGGCACCTTAATACGTGTTGGGGTGCACCAGTGGGTGACTGAACTGCTCAACACCTCCAGCAGCCCCTAACTTGGGCATCTGCATAAGGATGAAATAAATACAGCTCGGCTGCGACAGCGGTGCCTCCGGGCAGCCTGCAGCTGAACACTAGTTGTCCCGGGTGATAAGGGAGATAGATGCCTGCAGCACAGGGCTACAAACACGCAGGGCCCAGCAGACCTTGAAGCCCTCCAGCTAGGCACCAGTCCATGCACCAGTTCAGCACCTGAGCCTCGCCATCATCACAGCGGCTGTCCGAAACTGCTAGCTGCGATCCATCCTAGCGAGGAAATGAAAGCGCGGCTCTTTGAGCTGCTTGTGATAAATACTGTGGGTTAATAACAACTGCCGAGGAGAGGTAAGCCCCCGAGATGGAAAATCCATAATAATTTATTAAATTACTTTCAGTTTTATAGAATGGTTTGAGGCAACTTCACGGGACTGCAGTGCCTAGACAACAACAATATTTTTCACTCTAAAGTAGAAGCCCTCCGGGACCCGGTGCTGGGAGATGATGTGATTAGCGAGTCCTGCTGCAGAGAAGCACAAAGCACAGCAAGGGACTTTTTCCAGTGGGGGAAAGTCAAAATAAATAACACAAAGTGTAACAAGAAAAGGAAGGGAGCGAGGAACCCAAGGTGTCAATAGAAAGCTGACCTCTGGAACAAGACAACTTCCTGGTGCTGAAGGAAATGGGGTTGTCTCAGAAAAGGAGAAGGAAGGGGAAGATAACGAGATGTTCAGCATCAGCCGAGGCTTCAGGCAGCTCTTTCTCTGCTGTGAATCAGGACTTTCTGGACATCCTCCAGCACCTTCAGGCCAAGGTTGTGGACAGAGGGAGGAAGACAAAGAGCAGAAAGCAGTTCCTCCACCTGCGGAGAGGACTCATCCCAAACCAGAGGGGTCAAAGGGCTATGGAAGCACCTCCATCAGCACCATGGAGCTGAGACAAGGAGCCTCCTCACATAAGCAGGTCACCTGGGAGCTGGAGGGGCTGAAAGCAAGGTGTTAACCCCTCTGGGTCTGTCTCACCCAACCCAGCCACCCCTCAGATGAAGCAAAATGCTTCCAGGAATTAACAGTGGGGATTTAATGGGAGCACAGGCAGACTGACATCAGGGAGAGAGGCGTCCTTCCTGCTGGGGCCAGGACAACCTTGTGCCACCCACCGTCCCCAACCTCCGAGACATTAGCAAAAAATATCTCAGCCTGTCTCCTGGCTTCTGAACCTGCTAGGGACCTAGCTTCACACCGCTTCCCACACCCGCCTCCCAAAATAGAGGAGCTAGAAATCACACCGCTTCTGCAAATTACATGTGAAGATTCACGCGGGATGACGTGACCCCAGCGGCTCAGGCTGTGCAAGAGCCGGCAACATCGGAACAGGCACCCCAAAACTGTAACGGGAATACCCAAGGTCCCTGCAGCCCCTGCCACCACCCCTTCCATTAAATGCAAGAGTTTTAATAGCGCTGAGACTGCCTCCCTAGTGCACGATGCGGAGCATCCTTGCCCAGGCCCCCAAGGACCACCCGCTGGTGCACCGATTAGGCACAGCCATGGCACCAGGTGAAAACAAGCCTCGCAGCAAACCACGAGCTCTTTTCAGGTTATCGCAGGGCAAAGCACCAGCGACCACATGCACGTGAGGAGTTTCAACAGGCTTACAGGCCCTTACGATGCGCTTTTATTTCTCCTTCCGGCCATCAGCTGCATATTAAAAAGGCACTTTGGAGCAAGCCACAGACAGCTCAAGGGTGTTTGCAACTGAAAGAAAAATAATATAACATCGGAATAAACTGAAAACCTTCCCAGTGCACCGTGTGGGAATGCTGGGCTTGAGCTGGGCCACCTGGCCAGCAGCTGAGGAAGGTGGTGGTGATGGTTTGCCCTCATCAATAGTGACTATTAAACTGCATTTTGTCCAAGTGGCCCTGAAGCCTATTTCTTTGCTAGGATAAATTCCTCTGCTGATCTATGGTTTGTGTATTTACTGAACCACCCATTGAAATTCAGACCAGGCAGTGGAGAGACAGAGAAAAGCAACATCACTGCAATGAGATCCGACACCTCCAACTTCTGTCTTGCACACGCTGGAAATGATTAAGCTGGATCCGACGTTCATCTGCATGCAGCGAGCAGATCTGGGGAGGTCCCGCTGTGACCAAGTATTAATTAACTTGCAGTTAACATGCAGTTCTAATGACCACTTACTTATTTGAGTCAAAAAAATGTCAGTTTTGAGAGACAAGGGAGAATTTCCCTTTCTTGTTTGAAAGTAGAGATTGCATAGAAAGGGATGCAGGGATGCTACTGAAAAGAAGTGAAGTATCCCATGTTCCTGGGGCAGCAACCAAAATTCTCCAGCACTTTTCAAGCAGGAGCCACAGGATTTGATTTTGGAGAGCACCGAGTGTCCTCAGCTCCTGCTGAAGCCCACAGACCTCAATTGTACCATCACTTTCGACAAGAAGAGTCAGGGGAGTGTCTGAGGCCCCCCAAGCTCCTTCTGGCATAGCTCGTGCCTCTCGCAGAGTATTCCCATGGGATGTGGCTGGCGCAGTTTTGCAGGGCGCAGGTGCTAATGCTCCTCGGCCGCTTCGGTCCAGCTTAAGCTGGACCAGGGCCAGCCACCACCAGCATCGCAGGCACAGTGGGTCTTCATGGAGATCACCCTTAGGCAGCAGTACTTGCCTCTCTTGACAAGTTATAGCCCTGAAAGAAGTCTCTACTGACTTTACTGGAGTTAGTCTGACTTGCACTGATTTTACAGACAGCAAAACATTACCCATTAAGTCCTCTCCTTCCTCATGCTTTGCACACCAGTCAGATGATTCGTAAGCATCAGGTGAGGCAGTAGGGAGCTCCTGATTCTCTATCAGACAGAAAAATGCTTCTCAATCAGTCTCTGGCCAAAGGTCCCTCTGAACAAATCAGTAGCTCGAATGATAAATACAATTTGTAGTCTTTGCTGAAAATTAAACAAGCCCTGACAGCTGTAATTTGGAGATGCTGTTTAAAGTAATCAGCACCAATTACAGTCTTACCAGCAACTTCAAAAATTGGCTCTGCAAACAGATGACTGTATTGACTCCTGTAACTGATAGCAAAGGAGGAGAGATGTGCTCCAGCTGTCTTTGTGGCAGGGATCTGGACATTCACCATTTTAAGATGTCTTCATGGGGCAAGCCTGAGAGCTTGGCAAACCACAAAGGGTATGGCTGCAAGGAAGCAGGGGGAGCCAGGGAACTGGTTGAGCATAACCAGCTGAGAGCAGCAGGCTGGTCCTGGGTGCATTGGACAGGCAAGCAGAAAGCTCCCAGTCACGGGAAGAGAGAGATTCTTGATCTATCCAGTCCGTAGGGTAAAGGCTGCAGGAGACCAAAGCTGGATCTCAACAAGTTTGTGAAAGGGATGAACAGGACACAGCCTGAGATGACAGGGACCAGGCTGGGGGGGCTTGGCAGGCCAGCATCACCCTACAAGAAGCGAAAAAGCAGCTCAAACCTGAGCTGAAGCATCCTGGGGGTTGAGAACCAGCGCATACCTGGGCTCTTCTGCCCACCAGCTAGCATCACTGTCCCTCCACAGTGCCAAGAGCAGAGCAAGGAAAAGGAGGGAGATGAAATCACAGAGCACATCTTGAAGTCCTCACCTAGAAGAAAATGTCCCTGCTCATCTCGACCGCTTCTGCTGAACCCCAGAAGGTGTCTCCACCGGCCCGCGCTGAAGCAGGCTGCCCAGCACGTCCCAGGCAGGCAGCGATGCCACAGCCCAGCGCGCTCTCCCAACAGCACTCTGCAGCGGGTCGCCACGGGGAAAGGCAGAAGGTGGTAAAGCAGCAACAATAACAAACACAGAGGAAAAAAAGCAAACCAAAAAAAGCTCCAGTTTAATATACTTCCTAGGGTCGCATCCCAAAATAAATCAGACAGATGCAGAAGCTCCACCCTGCTGAGTATGCCAGCATCGCCATTCATTCCCTGTCCAGAAGGAGCAGGGCTCGTCACACCAGCAGAAATCAAAGATTTAAGGCTGTGCGTGGCTTTTACCCTGATTTATACAGTTGGTGTAAATGTCTGGTTAACATGGCTGCTGAGTTATTACTGAAGGTCACTTACATGGTACAATATAATCACCCCCTGCTTTACTAAGCGCAAGGCAGGCATACTCCCAGGAAACTTGCTCACAGTCCAACGGCCCCACTGAGCTCCTGGGGACAGGGGAAGGCATGACCAGACAGGATTGGCCTGGTCCAGGGGACACCAGGGACAGCTGAGGACACAAGTGTGGGGTGATGGAGGCAAGCAGACGAGGGAGACGGGACAGTTACCATGAAGAGGAAGCAAGCAAAGCAAGCTCACAGTTGGGAAGGTTTCCCTCGGAGGAGAAAAATGACTCTCCCGAGGGCAGAGCAAATGAAAAGACAGCGTTGAGTTAGGTGCTCTCAAAAATGCATAGCATGCCAGCTGGCCTTGAAGGAGCCTCAGGGTGCCCGACCCCCCGGGGGACTCCTGCCTCCCTCTGCTATGCGAAGCACAGCGTAGGAAATAAATCAGTCCTTCTCACACCATCCCACACCACTCACTCTGGTGGGCATCTCATTGGGCTGCCCCTCATTAAATCTCCCTGTGAGCTGAAGTCCTCTCCAAGCTGCTGTGCTGTAGAGAGCTAAAGGTTTCCCCTCTCTTTGCCCCTGGCTGCCTCCCTCTCCGAATCAGGATATAGATTTATGGTGATGCATCCTCAACATCCCAAAGCCCTCACCCGGGCTGCCGAACACAAGACCCACGCTCCCTTACCCCAGTTGCCACTTGTTCTCTGAGTTGGCAAAGACAAACCACTTGCTTCTGCGAGCAGCATGACCACCAATGCTCCTGCACAGCTACAAGGGCAGTAGTAATGGCAGTTCTTCACCCTGTGGCTATTTTCAGGGTTGAAGAGTTGGACCAGCTGGATGAGAGATGATTTGTTTTTTTGAAACAGGGTCATTTACGAGAGTCTATTGCAGCACAGGGCAGCTCCTCACCTAGAGCACGTGGAGCTGGTGGCTGTGGCAGTGCTCCCCTCCCAGCGCAGGGGGGGGTCTCAGCGCAGGCAGGCAGAGCTCTTGCATGAGGTGCCCTGTAAGCATCACTGGCAAAGAAACCATCAGGGGACAAAAATATTGGCTTTGGCCTCTTGGCTTTTAGAGGAACAGCAGGCATTGCTTCTGCTCCACTCTGGGACAGTCTCCTGCATCCTCTGTGATACAACAGGAAAACAGAGCCCTGGCACATGCTGGGCAGATCCCACCTTTTCTGAAAAAGAAATATGTTATGATGCCTCGGGAAATGATCTCCCTGACTGGTACTCTCCTTGTCTGCCTTAAACCAGCTGGTAAGCAGCAAGGGATCTGAAACCCACCCAAAACTCATGGCGTCCATCCACCATCCCAACATCCTCCTCTTGAAGGGAAAGTGGCTGTACAGAAGGACAAGCACCAGTTTCACTGTCTTGTAAGAGTCCAGCCCCACGCAGGACAAAATCCCCGTTCTCTTGAAGGGTTTTCACTGTGAATCCCTGTCTCAGCAGCAGCCAGCTCAGGGCTGAAGAGGGGACCAGCAGGAGCGCTGGGCTCTTCGTCTCCTCTGTGCTAGGAAGTCCCTTGGACTAGAAGGAATCAGCACAAAAATCCCCAGTGCAGTTTTATACCTAAAAACATGTGAAGATTTGACACATGGATTCAAATTTGGCTTGAGCCCCTACTCGTAAGAGTTTAAAGATTTCACAGCTACCCTGTGAAGAGCTACCCAGCAAAGAGCACAGTGATAACAGAAATGACACTCCTGGGCAGAGCGATGCCAGTGGGTTCAGATGGATCTCCCTTAAGGAAAGCTGTTTGATGCACAGTTTGCAGGAAGCAGGAGAAGAGTGAAGGGTGAGAAACAGCTGGAGAAATTAAGATAAATGAAGTCTGGAAAATTATGTCACCTTACTCATCATTGCCATGTGCAGTGACAGCAGGTCAGCAAATAAACAGGAGTAAATAGCCTATCCTGCCACCCAGATTTCATCTGACAGCTTCCCTACTCAGTGCTCTGCCAGAGAGACGAAGCAGAAGCGACAGCAGCAGTTCCCGAATCGACGCTCTCGCTCTGCCTCAGCCAGGCTACAACAGCGAGCTGTTCCCACGAACCAAAAAAAAACCCTCAACATGTTGTTTCATAAACAGTAAAGCTCTGCAGAGACAGGCCTTGAGTGGCAGCCCAGAGGCAATTAAAGCACAAGGCACCCAGGCAGCACAGGCGTAATGGCATTTATAGGGCGAAGGACACTGTCTGCAATGCAAATGTACCTCTGGTTCCCACTGCATGCCACGGGTAATGGGGATGTTCAGAAAGCAAAGACATGCCGGCTGCTCCCCAGGTTCGCTAGCTGAACATCGCTGGCAGAGCAAGAAGTCACCTTCCAGCCAGCGTGTGCTGCCCGGCTATAAAGCCAGAAGGCAACCCCCATCCAACCGCAGCCCACTCAGGGCGCGGATGACACACCGACATCTCCCTGGCTTTGTCCTGATGGCACAGGACAAAGCCAGGGAGACAGTGAGCCGCCTGACAGCACGGTGGGTGGGACGTGCAGTGCTTTTCACCCAGGCAATGCTTTATCCTTAACCTCCTCTGCCCTCAATCCACTCCTCCAGCACCCTGGGGCTGCTCCCCAGTCCACCAAGGCAAATTAAAGCTCTCAGGGTCTGTCACCCTTGTGCAAAGGAGGAGGCTGAGCCTCAGAAAACCCAAGTGTAATAGTTAAAGTGATTCCCACGCAGCCATTCTGGGCTCCAACCTCTGTTGCGATGGCCCAGATAAACGTCTTCCAGGTGTTCAACAGCATAACCATTGATCGGAAGCCCTGGGGCAGCAGGAGCTGTCTCAAACCTGCAGCTTCCCAGCAAATGAGCTGGGAAAAAGCAGTGTTGTGCTGGAAGGCACAGAGATGGAGGGTGCACGGTGAGGGTCACCATGCTGAATGTGAAGGTAGAGAAGAGAAGTTTACAGATGAGTTGCAAATGGGAAATCATCACCCCTCAACCTTCGTCTTGATAAAGCATCACCAACCCACGCACAATACCGGGTTTTTTGTCTCCAATATAGACTTGTTAACGACATATGCTCGCTTACTCCTGGCTCTAAACCCCTCCTTGGCACTCACTGTATTTACTTTTCATTCTGTCTGGGTGGAACAGGTAGCAAATTTCCCCAAGTCTCCCTTGCTTCAGCTCCCCAGTGTCTCTGTCCACAAGTACAGAGCCTCTCCACAAGCCGTTCACGGCAGCCAGACTGCCACCCCAGAGGTGAAGCCCCCACAGCACCCAGCCCTTGCTCCAAGAGACTCCATCTCCAAGAAGCAAGAGGCCACTTCTCTGTTACACCAACCAAACCGCTTCCCTGCTGCTGCCAAACCACACACGGCTGAAGGACGCACTCGGCAGCACATTTCTATCACGACTCAGCCCTCCTTTCCTAAGTCACCCATGGGATTTAAGCAGGAAAAGTAGCACCTATGGGGCTACTAAAGCCCACAACATGCTGCCACAAGGAGCTGGTAGCAATGGGAGGTGAGAAGGGGATATGTTCTACTGTCACTCATCTGAGAGTCCCCAGCACCAGGGGCATGGTGGATGTATGTACTGCTGGGGTATATTCTCGCTGCTGATGTTGCTACCTTTCCCCTCCGGTGGTTGACAGAGCACTGCTGTCACATTTTTGCCTTGCAGTGTTTTTCACTGTCTGCGTTTTCCATTTCTTCCTTGTTATAAAAACAACAAAGCAAAAAAACCCCATCAAATATAACCCAGAATTGTTTTTTTTGGTCAGTAAGAAGGCTGGGATCCAGCTTGCAGGGACCCTGCCGTGCAGCCTGCCAGGGGACGTGGAAGGAGAAGGGGCAGAGGCATGAGAAATTACTAATACTGTAGGAAGACCCACTTGGGAGGAGAAAGGCTCCTGGTTTGTTCAAAACAAATTGGCTGAGAAAATCCTGGATGGAAAGGAAAGAGTCACTTTCTACATGTTTAGCTCAACAAACCCTTTTCCCAAAGAACCTACTGGCAATTCATTACACTGGATTTGTAGCCAAGAAGTGCCCACTCTCCAGAGACGTCAGATCAACACATGGAGGAGGTTTGACACGTGTCACAGAGGTGCAGACTTCCCTGCTGATCCATCCCAGCACAGGGACCACTCAGCACGTGTTAGCTCTATCCCAGGGAGGGAACGTGTCTCATGTGAAGGGGACAAGGAGGTGATGCAGGAACTGCAATGCTCAAAGTAAATGACAAGGCATGGATCCTTAACAAGGGATGAAAACTCTAGAGAACAGCTGAGTTTGGGGATGAGCCTTTGGTAGCCTTTGTCACAGATCTCTAAGAAAATCCTTGTATACCCTTTGGATTTAATGTCTTCTTTTTGATAGGAATTTTGATGGGAATCCCAAACAAAGCTGAGGAGCTGGGCACTGCTTTTAGAAAGGGGGACAAACCAATCCTTGTGAAAGAAACCTTTAAGGTAGGAAACATGGAATGCTTGAATTTGGCTCCGTATCTACTGTCTCCTGCTGGGTGATTCTGGAGATCCATTCCAACGCTGCAGAAAACATGTTGGTGCAAAGGTGTAACTCAGCTTTGAACTTTGAACCAAAGGTCCAAGGCAGGCGGAGAGACTATTCTGAGTCTGTCTCTAACCACACAGGTCTAGAAGAGGAGTAAGCACGAGAGATTTATGGCTCAGTAGTGTCAGAGAAGGGGCATGGGTTGGCTTGACTTGGGCACGTCCAACCACACAGCAATGGTTGCACTGTATTGCTTACATGATTGTTCTGCCCAAAGTGGCAGCAGTGACTAAGGGGTACGGAGGAAAAATGGATTGAACAATTAGAAGGAAAAAAAAATATCTAAGCGCACAGACCCTTATCCAGGCAAAGAAACAACATTTTTCTCTCCTGGCCAAAATAAATGTGTGTGTCTGATTGATGCTGGGAGTCTGACGATGGTCTCCAGCAAGGCTGGATGTATGGATGGTTAAATTCTATTGATCTCACCTTCATGAGACCTGATGTTTGATTCCCTCGATGTCAGACTGAGTTAGTTTGATCTGATAATTTAGAATACCAACAGTGCTTAATGTGGACCAGAAATAATATCTGACATGCTGCCCTTCTGCCAGGCTCTTAATGAGCAATTTGGAGGTGTTAATAGCTTGGAGACCATCTTCATTTCCAGCTCTGCCACAGAGGATCACATGGTGTCTGCTGAGGGACCCGGAGAGAGTACATTACTGCTTAATTAACATGCAGAGCAGAAAAGGGAGCTGTCGTAACATCCACAGCACTAACGAGCCAGCAAAGGGGCTATGCCAAGCCCTTTGGAGCAGAGGCTGCTATCTCCTGCCAGATGCTCAGGACCCTCAACTGCTACCGACTCGGCAGAGTTGGGCGACTCCGAATCCGCTCAAAGAACGAGCACCTGCAGGCTCAGGTCCAGCAAAGCCAATTTAGGTGGGGATGGGTAATTAAAAGCTGAAAACTGATTCAGCATTCATATTTCCAAAAACCTAAATTGGTTCTAAGACAAAAAAAAAAAAAAGAGTAAAGATAAACAGGCAACCAGCCAACAAGTGGCCCCAGAGGAAATTTAATTCCACACAGGCTTCGCTGTAATGTGCTTGTTTCTCTGTTGTTATAAAATATATGCATTGTTCTATCATCAAAACTAGATTTCCCTTTAGCTTGTAATTAAACCCTAATCTAATTTATCAGGAGATGACAGGGGCCTCCAAGCAGAGCTTACAGCCCTGCTCCCCGTTCCCTGCCCACCTCCCTTCACCTGCTTTTGCAGGCTTTCCTCTGCATTTTAGGGTCTGTTCTGAAGGTGCCGTGCATCAAGAAGGGCCCCCACTAAAGACTTCTTACTCGGTAAGACCCAGCTGTGAATGGGCTACCCCAGCGTCCAGGTCTTCTCCCGCAAGCCCTCCTCATAGCCGTAGCTAATTTCCAGTTCCCAATAGGTCACCTCCTCTGAGCCAGATCCCAATTCTCTAAACAAAACTGTTTATTGATGATCTCAATTATTTGTAATAGCAGCACTTCAATGCACAATGGTTAACTTTGCTCAGTTTCCTAGGGCATTATGGAAAAACCATTTGCTACTGTAATTAAAACTGCCCAGACTAGACTTTTGTAATATGCAGAGGGGCCGCAGAGGAGGAACTGCTAGAAATACGTTTATAGATGTGCTCCAGCATGACTGCAAGATTGCTCTTGGGCTTGGAAACCACAGACCGGCATGGAATGGCCCTGCTCCCTGGGGATGTTCAGACAAGTCCTCCCACCAACACCTACAGCTGTACCCGAAGCCTCAGCGGAACATGCCGTTTCGCTGTAAAACACTAAATAGCTGTTTTGTGAATGTGCCATGCCGTTTAACAGACAAAACCTCACTTCACCAAGGTGGTGTTTGCCTCAGGCCACAAAGGTCTGAGAAAGCAGCTTTCCGTGCCAGCTGTCCTTCCCAGAGGAACCAGTATGGGGGCTATAGCGAAGCAGCAGCAAGAGACTGGGAGAGCAGCACATCGTTCTGGTGGCAGTGCCTCTGTAGGTTCTTAGTACGAGATGACAACAAACAGGGTTGGCAGGGAAGGAAAAGAGGTCACATTATATACCTGCTTGTCTAAGTGCCCAAGCATGGCTCTGGAGATAAAACTGGATTCTAGGTTACGGGCTATGCGAAAAGTGTTGGTAGTGTCTTACAGTCCCAGCTTGCCTGGAGGACACTGCCTCCTTCCCAGTGTCAAACTGGTGGAGATCACCTACTCCCCAAGCATCTAGCCTGACCACAGCTGGTAAGTGTTATTTCCACAAGGGAAAGTTGAAAGCAATTTGTCAGATCCCAGGTAAACAGCCTTGGTCTTTGCAAAGTATAAACAGGACACCAGGAAGGAGAAGAACTTTGAGGAGAGGGCAAAGGTGCGCGTACCTCAGCTGGTGCACGTAGCTGTCTGTCAGGAACGACCAGTGGTACTGTACAAGAAGCGGGCTGCAGTTGGTCATCTCGACGTAACGCACATCTTCAGTGTCGTTCAAGATGCAGCCAAAGTCCAGGGCCATGGGCTGCATACGGAGATTTGGAAAGTAGACCTCTCCCCGAATGGTGACCTGCTCCTCATGAGGGTGCTCGAGAAACTGTATCTTCAGAGCCTTCTCTGCTACCCAGATATTCAAACTCTCTTCGTAAGCAGGGTTAAATCTGATGGAGAGATGAAGTTCCTCCCCTATCTCCAGCTTCATGGGCTGCAAGGAGATGAAGAGTATTGATCACCAGTGTGATGAAGTCCCAAGGTCTGACGGCACGAAACGTGTAAATACTCAAAGTGTGACCCTAACATGGCCCTCTCAGTTTGTCCTTCATTGTTTTTACAGGGAGCATCTGACCACAAGCACCACAACGCTCTTGCTGAGGCTATCTCAGGCTCACATCTCTGTGCTCTGCATCAGTACAAGAGGGAAATAAATATTGTTCTATTGAATTCTGGATGCACAAAAGCTATATGCTGAATACATAACGAAATCAGCACTCTGGCAAGCCAGGGCCTTGTGCCCCGACTCTAGAGGAACTCCTTCATCCTCACGGCACCAGTGCAACAGCATTGCAGCCTCACCCCCTGCAGGTGCTAGTCACCAGCACGGCACACAAGCGGTGGCCGTGCCTACAACACCACATTTAGCAGAGTCCGTATCCAACATCTTCCACCAGCAACAGGCCAGGTGCCAGGCTGGAGGAGCATCCTTAGCCTTCCTGAAAGCAGGGCTGCCCTTGAAGGGAGCAAGCTGCTCTTGAGGTTATCTGAGGATGGCTGCTGGAGAGCTGGGATGGTTTCCAGGAGACACCTTTATTACATGGCTTGCCCGGACCTACTTGCCTGCTCCCCTCTCCTCATGTCTTAGAGCCAGGACGTATTTCCCCAATTCAGATAATATTTTGTTTCCTTCAGCAGCTCATTTTGAATCTGATTTGGTTCAGGCCAGTCTACTGCTGACTCTAAAGAATAAACTTCTCTGCTGGAGGACCTCCCAACAGAAATGCACCACCACACTCCCCCCTCTTCAAACCCCGCCAGCAGGAAGGTCCACGGCTGCTCACCTGGACATCTGCAGGGAGGGGCCGCAGGTCCGCATCGCAGATTAAGAAGGGTTGTTCTAAGGCCAGGACAATGCTGAGCGGCAAGGCAGAGACGTTTTTTAAAGAAAGAGGCTTGTACTGGAGAGTTAGGGCATCACTGGGTTGCTACAGAAACAGGAGACAAGGAAAAAAAAGCAACCTGAAGTGGTCACGGAGCTCCTTCCCCTTCCGACGCATTTCTGATTTTTCAACCCCCAAAGTGCATACATCTCTATTTACTATTTTTATTAGTTTCTACCCTTCTAGAAGGTTTTCCTCCAAGTACATCAGATGCTTTTCATGTTTAGAAACCACAGCATCCCCTGGGGAACAGGGAAAGGAATAGGACCCTGAGAGGAGGCAGCTGCTTGAACAAGATCAAAACCAGAAAGTGAACCCAGACGGTTTGTCTCCACTTTTGTATCCTCTCTTGGGCAGAAAGGCACAGGATGATTTTCACTCACATAAAGTAATGTCTTACAACCTTATTGGCTCTAGTAGCCTCATAAAAGCAGTGATGCTAGTCAGAGAAAAGCAAGCAGGATTTGGCCCACAGTGGAGAGCCTGCAGCAGCCTAAGGTTAGCTTTGAACATTTACACGCACATACAGCGAGCCAGAAACCTCAACAGTCCAGTGGCAACGTGTTTCCTCTGCCCCTGCTACGGTGACAAGGTGTCTGTAGCTTCAAAGCTAAGCTCAGCCTAAGCTATTTCTTCCTGTTTATGCATTGCTCTGGGCTTCCTGCATGGTTTATATAAACTAGACAGTGTTTGGGAAACTAGTTCTGCGTGTATTGATATCAAATGGCTGCAGTGTTGTAGCGCTCGATAAATTGGAGCACATGGCATCAAGCAGACCACAGGCAGACATCACGGAGAGCTGAAAAACCTCTAATTAAATCTGAACTGCCTGCTCATAGGATTTTGTGCTTCTTTGGATGCCTGCGAACCAGAGGAGACACCTGAAAACACAGAAACGGAATAATGAAATATCTTCTCTTTTTCAGACACCTCGTGGGAGAGGGAAAGATGATGCAGCAGTCAGGAACCAGAGACTAAAGGGCACCTGCTTTGCAGTGGTGTTATCATCCCTGCAGCTGAAGGACGTCTGCAGGTCCTTTGAAGGAGATGAGGCTTGGGGAAATGCAAAGAGCTAGCATCCATACCAACAGCAGAGAGGACACAGAGAAAAGAGATGATGGTTTTTCCTCATCAGCCTGAGGAGTTGACAGCTATCAGTTTTACTCGGCTTCCCTATAGGATTGTTGTTCAGACTTCACTGTGCCTTGGAGGATCATCAAAAACTTCCCTTTATTCCGAATACAGAAACTGGGGTCTCTAGAAGTGGCCATGATCCGCCCCCCGCTCCCCCCGCTCGGCAAAGCAGCTGTAATCTCAGCTTTACTTTGGTGAAATTAAAAAACAGTCCCATCTCTAAAAACATCATCACTTTACAAAGCGCCTCAGGAAGGGTGAGGAGGGAGTTTAGCGTCGCTCACCTGCGGCGATCTGCTCTCCCACCTGCAGCCTCAGCACACGAGGTGGCTGTGCAAAGCCCACGCTGTTCTCATGGGTCCCACACATCTCACCCTGTGCCCTTGGCTCAGCAGCTCAATTCTGTCTCCACAGCAAGAAGGGCAGAATAGAGCTGGTGAGACTGTCCCCAACGCCAGAGGAGCAAAATAATGATCTCGGTGTTAATGGCAAAAGCTTGGTCCTGCTCAAATCAACAACCAAAGCGCCATGGACCTGGAGAAGCTGTTTAACATCCTCCTTTGAACACAAACACACACACCCCACAGGCTTTCAGCCATCAGCCATGCTATTAAATGCTGGGGTGCAATCCAGAGACTTACCTTCTCCACCCGGAAAGTGATTTCTTTGGAGGACACTTGCAGAACAGGAGCAACAAACTCACACGTGACATCCGCTTGCATTATCTGCACCTTGCCTGCCTTGCTCCCCACAATGGCGTGACACAGCAGCCGCTCCTTCACTACCTGTGGGCAAGAGTCCCACGTCACCCAGCGGGTGCTAGCAGGGCATCCAGAAAACACACTGCATTTGCTAGCCACCCAACCGTGCAGTGCCATAAAGTTACACTCACTGGTCTCCTCAATAGCCCCCTTTTCTTTTTATGCTGCATCCTATTTATTCTGCACTCGAATGCCCGTAATGCTGTACCCTAATATCCACAAAAGGCACTCGCGACTCTCGCGCTGCCTACACCAGATGATTATTGTTTTGATTTGCCGCTCCCATTGCCAAGCGCAACACTTGCAGAAAGCTGTAGGAACTGATTTAAAAAAAAATATAACTAGGTTAAGGGAAAGAGGTGATAGAAGGGCCAATGCAAGCAAACCTCCCTCAGAAGCTTAGTGGAAAGGACCCATGGGAAAAACCCAAATAACCAGCCTGCCTTCAGGTAAAGAGGGGATCATTCATTCCTAGGACGTACTGTGCCATCCTAGAGCTGGTTTTAAAAGAAACCTCCCCAGGAAAGAAATGCCTTGCACTTCACGTGAACATCCTCTGCTTAAGCTGGGTGCTATCCGAGACTTTTCCCTGATTTCTCATGGTTTCACTTCCCCAAATTCCTCCCTTCATTTCTCACTCTTCCCTCTGATACAACACCACAACCCAACTCCTCCTCAGACCCTCCAGGCTTCAAAATCATCCGTGTCGCACGAGCAATGCAGGGAGTTGCGCTCCCTGACCATCCTGAAGAGTATTAAGTTCTCAAGACCCAAGAAAGGTGGAAAGCCCACTCCCAGGGTCTTGGCTTTGACTGCAGGAGCCAGGCAGCCACAGCTGAGCTCACAGATCTCCTTTTGGCTTTCCAGGCAAGACACCCCCACCAGTGCCCTGATCAATTAATTTCCTTTCTGGTACCTTTTTCCCCTCTTCAGCGAAACCTTTGGGCTCAGAGCTGCACAGGGACAGTCCCATTGCAGCCAACTAGGTGAGCAAAGTCCTCCTCAAGCTACCACTGAGGCATGTTTCAAAACACTAGTATCAGCAGGAGCTTAATACAGATTTATTCCACATTCGCTTAAACATCTGTGCCCAGTGGTCCTAGAGCCAGGGAATGCACACCAGGGTTAGCCGGCAGCTTCTCTGCAGAGCTGGGTTTCCCCTGTAAACAAGGGTCCAGGGAGAACACCCAGTGACCCTGCTGAAATCTCCCCTCCTGAGCTGCCATCCAAGGGTGCTACAAGACCTGGCTGCCCTTGGGACACTGGGGCTGGCTGAGAGCCTGGAGCGAGCTGTTACGGAAATATTGACAAAAGTCAAGCTGTCAATTATAACGATCCCTGGGAACGGTTTCCCACATGGAGAACGTCACTCCGATCATTAGAGCTGATACACTGTTCATTTTTCTCCTCCAGGACTAGCCTCTTCAGAGGCGAGACAAGCCCTCTGCCCATGTTTGCCCACAGAAGAAAAATGATGCTGCTCCCAGACACTCCCTTCCCTTCACAAGTGTTTTGTTTTATTCACTGCTTCCCCCAGATAAATTACTTTGCATTTTTTTTAATTTACTTTCTGCCTGGGCTCCTAGCCTCACTGTAACTTATTTTCTCTGCCCTCCCTTTCTGCCTCAGCATGCAACACCTTTTAACCTGCCATTTGCCCCTGAAGTAGCAATATTTCCTTCAGCCTTTATTTTGGTGTCAGCAATTTGGGTTTATGGTAGCTATGGAAACACAAAAAAGCCTCAGCAACTGATGATGGCCAGCAAGGAAAGCGACTGGTGCTGCCATGGTAACTTGCGGCATTAAAACAGTTTCTTGAAAGCACTTGCTCATCTCCTCAGGCAAATGTCAAGGGACTGCAGAAGTCCCAGGGGAGGTGAACTGATGGGGAAGGCTCAGCACTCGTGGGGGACCTCACCTGGGGAGTGCTGGAGGAGCCTTCTAGCACCATCTCCATAGTCTTGCCTGGCATCAGCTCCATCCTCAGCGGTCGAAGCTTAAACACAGGGCAGGCAGGTCTGGGGCTCTGGGAGCAATCTTTGCCCTTAGCATTACTGACAGCAGGGAGACGATCACGCTGGCGAAACGGGGCGAAACCTTCTGTTGTCCAGTAGAGCTGATGGGTGCGTCGTCCTTTGTTTGTTAGCTTGAAGTGGTAACAACAGGGATCCAGGCTAGAAGAGAAGCAGAGATTACTTGCACGGGAGCTGTTGTGGGGGCTTGCACAGGAGCTGTCATTTCCCAGCTTCAGTGCCCCAACAGCCTTATCTGACTGCACACTCAGCAATAAAGCCACCTCCGAAAAGGCTGACCTAGCTCAAAGCTACAGCAAGAGCCAGACCTTGGTTGCCCCCAAGTTTATCACCATCCACCAACTGGTCTGTTTGCGTACAGCAAGGAAAAGCTTCAGGAAGAACATCATCACCTCAGTCCCTGAGGACAGAGCGTCACCAGCCTTTGGTCCTTAATACTTGGAGTGTTTTTCTGAGATGCTTCCTGCAGGTCTCGCTGCATCTGCCCAGGGGTGCTGGCTGACGGC
>VZTV01129166.1:0-14341 GCA_013400875.1 Anhinga rufa
CGCCGCCCCGCGCCCCCGCCGCCCCGCGCCGGCGTTCCCCAGGCCCGCAGCCGCCCGGGCACCGCAAGGGCAGCCCTGGTGCAGGGCACCTTGGCCCGCGCAGGTGGGGCTGGCTGGCAGCATCCCCGTCCCTCCCGGGGCGCGGGGAAGCCCCTGGCCACCCCGCCGTGGTCTCCCGCGCCGAGCCAGCGCGCTGACATATGGCACTGCTCCTCGTTATGCAACGTTGGGTTTCGGGAAGTTTGGGATGTTGGCCGTCTAAAGGTTGGCGAAAGGAGAGAAATGGGTTACGTTGCTGGAAAACATCAGGCGCGTGCCCTTGCCTCCTGCAAAGGGACTCTGCAACTCCATGCTCGCTGCAAAGTTCGCTTAACCGGGAGTGCCGGCACTGACTCGGGGAGTTACTGAGTCTCACTTCAACTTCTTGCAAGTGTTTGTGCGTGGCGAGTGCCCGACGCGGGCTTCCCAGGAAGATGTGGCAGCAGAGCTTTGCGATGAAGTCGCTGCCACGATCCTGACTCTTCCTCCCCGAGCACGTCCCTGCGGCAGGGCCGCGCGCTGCTCCAGGCAGAGGCTGGGCAGGAGCCCCTCACCTGGGCTCCCCATCCCGAGGACTGTCTTGGAGCTCGCTTCTCTGCCGAGGCACGAGCTCGTGGGCCAGGGCAGAAATTAAGTGTCTCTGGGATGCGAACACGGGCGCCTTTCAGTCAAAGGCAGCCAACTTTTTCCCTGTGGCAGCCAGAGTCAGGTCTGTGATGGGACGTAGCTCACTGGAACAGCTGGCCAAATCTCCTTCTTTGTTTTCAGATGAGTTTCTTAGACTGCAGTTTTTAGCCTTGATACTGTTCTGCGTTCACAAATGACCTTTACAAATCAGGCAGACTCCTGGATGTATTGATGCAAACGACATTCAGTTCTGCTACACCACAGGACTATTATTAGTCATTGCAACATACGGAGGTAGGAAAGTGTATCCGTACTGCATATAGTTTAAAGGCAATATAGGACAATCTGGTGTTGCTGGAAGGTTGATTGATCTGCTTTTGTTTGCTGAGCAAAGTGCGTAGCTGAAGATATAGCCAGGCTTGGAGATATTTTTTTAATTTTTATATATATATATATATACACACATTTTTGCCTACAACTCTTTTCAATAGATTGTGGATTTTCAAAGTTGTCTTGGCTTTTGTTTCCTGTGCAACTTCTTCGCATTCGAAAAAGATGATGGAATTTAAGTAACTGCTAGTTTTGCAGAAATTAAAACAAACAAGCCCTGCAACTGTTTCTCATGTAGAAGTGAGCTGAGATTGAAAAGGAGTGTTTCCAAAGGAGCAGGCAGCGTCTTAGCAGGCTGGAGAAGAGTGGCTGGGAAGAAGGGCGATTCATATCCCTGAAATCAAAATACTGTGCTGTGAAGGGATAGAAAGAGGGGAGGAAATAAAAGTGGGGAATAAAGTACAGGTGAAACAAAGAAATGAGGAGTAATGAGAACAATTATAAACTGGCAGCAATACTTGAGGGAATGGGGAAGTTACACAGGATCTTGGGAGGAAATAATCCATTCTCTGTGAAATGAAGAACGTAGGAAAATGTTTCTGGCTTATTTTGTATAAATAGCTAAAATAGGTGTGTCTCAGGGGCGTACCATCTCCCCTCAAACTTAGCAGTGAGATGGAATTGGGAAAGCTAAATTTAACTTGACAACACATGTCAAATTGAATTCACCCTTTTAAAGGTGAATTAATTCTAGGGTTTTGTCTTCTTTATATCCTTATAGACAGTTGTCATGCAGGTTCCTGGGAGTAAATTCTTGCCCTTTTTCCTTAGCCAAAACTCCTGTTAAAGTCAATTAAAGGACTTCCAGAGCCCGGAGTTTGTTGCTGGACTCCATGTATTCCTCAGCTTCCCTCACACATCCCTCTGGGAAAGCCAACCCTTCCTTCTCTGGCTTGAGGGGGGCCAAAAGGTCAAGGTGCAGGGCTTGTTCCCTCTTGGGCACCGAGCTTCTGTCATGGTGGCTCTGCCAGGTTGAATGGTCTCTGTGGGGACTTTGTGTGTTTGTGGACCTTCAGAAATTATGGAAACACCAGGTGCTCCAAGACTCATCAGGGTGGAGCAAATGCATTTTGCTCCTCAGGGAGAAGGTGGGAGAAAAACAGGTTTTGGTCCTGCTCTGGTGGGAGCAGTTGCCTCAGTTTCCCCATCAGCAGGATGGGGGATGAACTACTTCTTTCTCCAAGTGTCATTTGCCTCTCCACCC
The DNA here is from genome assembly GCA_013400875.1 of Anhinga rufa. NCBI lineage: Eukaryota > Metazoa > Chordata > Aves > Suliformes > Anhingidae > Anhinga > Anhinga rufa. The sequence goes on from VZTV01129166.1 coordinate 2,261, forward strand.
TCACAGCCTGCCATTTGCAAGGGAAGGGTTTCATCCTGGGAGAAATGTGAAGCAGAAAACCCCCAAGCATTGTTGCTTGCAGTCCCCATGCTGATGTGCAGGACCAGGCTCCTGCCTCTCCTGTTGGTGCTGGCCAGAGAGGCTGCGGAGGGAGGTACTTGATCCACTGCACGAGTGGGCACCCTGGAGATGTGAGGGCCTGACCCTGCCGATCTGCTCTCTGCGGTCACTGCCCGCAGGCAGGACGCATGGGAGCCCTGCTGGGGCTCTGCCGAGGCATGGGGACCAGCCAGGCTCTATGTGGGACTGCTCAGCCCCCACACCTGCATCAGGGAGGTGCCGAGCAGGCACCGCAGAGGTACTTTGGTGGAGCTGTGCAGCAGCGAGGACTTCTGACCTGTACCCAGCCCTGCTCAGCAGGTCCTGCCCAGCGCTGGAAGGAGGAGAAGGATGAAGTCTGGCTTCACCCGGCCCACAGCTCTCCCCTTTAGCAGGGGAGATGCTGCCACCACCGAGCACAGCCCAAGCAGGGTGACTATGGCTTTGCAGGAGAGGCTGTCGCCCTGCAGAGCAGTTGCCTGGCTGCGCTACCTGGTAAGAGCCAGCCCATCTCCATGGGAGGGCTACAGCGCCTGAGATGGGCTGCATTGCATGCAGCCCCTGCCAAGCTCCCAGAGCCTGGGCTGCTTCTGTAGCTTCATCATCATCTTTGCAATTTTCTCAGAAAAGAAAGCAATTGATTTTGTTGCAGTCACAGCACTGAAGTTCTTGCCTGGGCTGAAGATCGCTGCGGTACCTCCCCTGAGGTGTGTAATCCTCCCTCCTTGATCCTGCAGCGTTGCTGTATCAGAGCTGGCTGGTACCCTGAGCCCCGGGGGCTGCGTGTTACAGTGGTGTGAGGCGCCACAGGTACCGGTTTTGTAGCAGCATGCCTGTGTGTAGTGCTCCAGAGCTGGAAAGTGCAGCCTGGTGTTTTACAGCACTCGTGAGCTGCCATGAAATAAAGGGGAGTGTGTACTTAAGGTACTGTTGCAACAGGAAGATAATTACATGCTGTTTGATAAATTATAACGTGTACGGGAGCGAAGAGAGCAGTGGAAACGTGTGAATGGACGGCATAGCCGGGTATATACATGCATGTGGGCATGACAGCGTTGCTTGTTTATTCCAGTAACAAACTCTGTTTCAGATTTCAAGATGAATTCAAGCAAATGTCACTCAGAACTGGTATTTTTTCTGATCCTGACACTCCAGAAATTTCAGCAACAGAAAGTAAAAATTGTTTTTTAGATCAGTGTGTTCAAGCCTACACCTCTGCTTCAGGTTTATCTCAATGTTGTTGTGGTAAGGCTTCACTTGAGTAGCTACACATCTTTGATGTCTACCTGTAAGCTCTTTTATTTACATCTCACTAGCATTGTTTCCTAAGGGGGAAAAAAAAAAAAAGGCTTATTAGATACGTACCTGTGCTGTCTTACTTCCTGCTTGGGTTTCTTTTTTAAGCCACTACTGAATTCCAGGCACATTTGACAGGCAGTGGTCTGCAAGATATTTGTCCCTTAAAAGCTTGGTGAAAATATCCATATTTATCTCCTACCCCAGGTGGGAGGAAGGTGGTGGTGTGCAGGCAGCCCTTACTAGACACTGGGGAATTTGAGCAAAAGACCTACTGAATGTGTGGCCTGGGAGGAAAAGCTCCCGTCAGAGCTTACACCTTGCCAGACACCGAAGTCTCCAGCCTCACAATGCAGCTCAGGAGGAAAGCGGCTTTGCCAGCTCTGAGGCTCTCAGAACAATGTGTTTTAGTACTGCAGATGGCACTTAGCTTGGTAATAGCTTGCCCAGGATGTATTTAGTCTTTTCTCTAGCTCACGCTGACTTGTTGGAAGTAGAGTTGAGACGACTGGCCATGCTCTGTGCCTCTCCCTGCTTGAGCCCAACTGCCTGAAGACTTTGGAAGGAGAGCTCAGCCAGCAGCCTGTGGAAGTCAGGCAATGTATATGTGTTTGCAGACCAAGTGCCCTTGGATGTGGGTTATACCTCTTGCTAAATACCTCCAAAACACGGCATCCAAAAGGCACAGCACAACCCAGGAATCGGTGTCTGCTCATTCAAAATAGCATAAACTGGGAGATGTTCTCCAGATTATCACCAGCCCCTTAAAAACACTTGTTGGGAAAGGGGCAGTAGGAAGAACTCATTAGGAGATAAAACGTGGAGAGCACATTAGGTCAGGCATTGCTGCAATCGTGATTGCCATCATCTGTTTTCCATCACTGTTTTTCCTCCCTGCAGAATGAGGGAGCAGGCAGGCGGCACGTGGGAGAGTAAATCAGTTCCCAGCAGGATAAATGTGAGATGAAAAAAGTTCCAGCTTAGTTGCAGATTACTGGAGCTACTCCTGGGAGAAGTGGCTTGTGATTTGGGTCCTTGTATAAACCTGTGGGATGACGTCAGGTGCATTAGCAAAATTCTCTGTCAAATTCAGCAAAGCGCTTAAGCTTGTGCTTTGCTGAATGGTGATTGATTTAAGCATGGTGCTTAATGCAGAACAGGTGTGAGGGATCAGAAACTCTGTTAAATCAGTTACAATGCATCTTAAAATGTCAAATTTCTGCCATTTTGGCATACATGCAGATGCTAGAACAGTTAGGAGCATAGTAAAGCTAGTGCAGCTTTCCAAATAATTACTTACATCTTCCCTATCATGGGTTGGGTTGTTACTTTCATGTCATACTTACACAAGTTCTCTCTTAAAACCACCAACGCATTGTTCTTCTGGGACAGACTGTGACTCGGGTGGTGTTGGGACTTGTTTTAGTCCCTCCAGCAGAAAGCTGCTGTGATTTTTATGGTCAGATTCTGCCCTGCTGGTCCCAAGAAACCCTTGGAGGTGTGGTTTTCTCAGCTCCACAGGAGAGGAGAGGTAAATATGATGCTTGGCTTGTTTTCTCTCTGTTGCCTGGTTGTTCTCTAGTGCTGTTTAAGAAGGAGATGCAAGGTCCAGGCAGGTCTCAAGTGTGAACTGGACCCCACGCACAGCTCTGTAGTTGCAGCAAAGCTTGCAAGATAATTATTAGTGCTATACCCATAAAAACCTGGAAGAGTAGTTAGGGGCTGCCTTCACTGCTTAGCTGGCTCAGTGTGGGCACTGGCCACCGCCACCATCAGATGAGAGCTGTGTGTGTGGCTGGGCTATCAGCTAGGGCTGTTCCTGGGTCAGCTCTGTGCCAGCCCCGAAGTGAAGGTGAGCCTGCTGCTTGGAGAGCATTGCCATGGGGAAGAAGTTCTGGCACATCTGAGGTGCGATGCTCCTTAGCAGTGTGGAGTGCAGAATGTGATTGCTGTGCTCAAGTTGTCTGGAATCTGCAGAAAATGGTTATTTTCAGTTAAAACACTTATTTATTTTGCCAGTGCCTTATCTTAATTTAATTCTAGCAGATATTAAATATTTGTCATACTTTGGCTATTTATATACTTGCAGTTATTGCATTGGGAAGCAGGTGATAAATAGGCTGTGAGCTTGGTCTTTGGCTGTTGTAGAACTCTGTAGTTCCTGATCCATAGCCTGACAATTCAGTTGTTATGGGTGGCACCTCTCAGACCAGAGATGATGTGAACTAAGAGTGAAGAAGATTCACCACATGGTGCAGCTCCAATCCCTGGTAAAGCCCATCATTTCCAAAAGGTATTATTTATGGCTTTGCTTTACGTAGTCTAGACACTCTCCCTGAAGCAGTTTGCCTTTTGCACAACTTGTAATTCCTTCTGCTGAATGATGAGTCACTCGTTCACCTAAGTGGGAAGCGGTCAGCAAGTAATTTCCCTATGTAATTTTTTGTTAGCTGGAGAAGTATTTAATTTGTTTTCAGTATGGTTTAGCAGTAAGAATCCTGCCATCACAACACTGCTACTAGCAGTGAATGCATATGAACCCCTTACAGCCAATGCTGATGCTTTAGTCCAGAGGGGTACAAGGTAAACACCCTATTTAATTATGTAAACCTGATTAATTTGTTAAGCTCAATCAATATAATATAATCAATAAAGCTGTTGCTTGGTTGGGGTCAATGTGAATTCAGCTAGTGGCTCCAGCAGTGCCAGGGTTTCACCCACAAAGTGATTTCTAGGAGCCACATATATTTTAGTGTGACTTTAAACACTAAGACTAATTAAAACAATAGAGTTCCTTTAAAACAGCGGATGAGGGGACCTTCCCTGGCGGTGAGCAGGTCTTCTCCATTTGTCACCCAGGAGGATGGGTGGCTCTTCAGAGGTGGGGTTTGATGGGTGGCCCCTCAAAGGTCTTCCCTTCCTGGGAATAGAGCAGGGTGAGGTGCAAGGGAAGGTGATGCCTTGCTCCCCAGCTCTCGGAGAGCATGGTGCAGGCACGGGAGGACAAGCAGTTTGCCTCCTTGCTTTGGCCGCTCCACACAATAGGTGGCACCACCGGCTCCCAGCGGGTCAGAATTGGGCCACTCTTCTGGTAGGGCTTGCTTTGAGGTCCAGCAGCAGGGTCCAGCTGTGTCTTCATGAGGGTGGGAAAGGGGAGATGCAAGAGATGGCAGCTTCCTGGGGAGTTTCCATGTGGTGTTACCTTGTAGTACTGAAAAAATATATGGAGCATCCTAACCTGGCGCTTGCTTTAAAAGAAGTTATTTGTGGGTACAGGATACTTGAGGTGCTTTGTTTTTTATTCCGGATTAGGTGGGCATCATTCTTAAAACCAGAGGTAAGTGCAGTTACTGAGTGTTTGATGTGAATGTGTGAAATTGTTGTTTGAAAAGGTGCTTTTAGTGATAATATTTGGTATTGTTTGTCTGTGATTCAGGCTGATAAAGTCAGATGTCTTCTAGAATTTAAACACCTGAGTCAACATGTCATGCAAATGCTTATTCAGGTTGGGGTAAGCAATGTCATTTTTGTAGTTGTCATAGTTCAAAACCTGTTAGTGTACCTCACGGTAAGATAGGGAGCTTAGACTTATAGTAGCGTGAGGTATATGATGATCCTTGTGAGGGGACATTTGTACAGGCAACCTCCAACCTGAGGGGGTTGGAAAATTGCCCCAACATACAATCCAATGGCTTGACTTGTGTGACCATGACCACTCACGTGCCAAGCATCTGCCCATACCCAAACGTTGGTGTTTGATGAAGAAATTTAACGAAATCTAGATTTAGTTATGTTTTTCCTAGCCCAAAGGGTGGGAAATTTTTTTAATGATGGTGCTGCAGTGTTTATCTTTGGGGACTGGAGATGCAGTGTGCAGATCTTGAAGGAACCCCACTCACTTTGGTAGGACTCTGGGCTGATGCCTGGCAAACAGGACTGCCCGCTAATGGTCCCGTGATCTCGTGTGCTAAATTAGGGTGATGTTCACCCAAAGGCAGGGTGCTGTTTGTCTTCAGAATATGATGAGACAGTCTTGAGGTTTAGCTTTGTCTGTAGACAAAGGTCTGTAGACCCCCTGTTTCCACCTACAGCTCCTTTTTTGGGTGGGATTTGGATTCACACTTGATTTACGATGAGCACTGGGTATGAACTGGCCCTGGTCCTGTACAAGCATGGAGCAGAGTGACCCCGTCCCTGCAAGCCCATCACCTACTGTTTGTCTTCAGCCTGGGGAAGGATCGGGGTGGGGACAGGACATGACCGCAATAAACTTTTTGGCAGTGGAAAAGAAGCACTTGTTTTGGATGTTGTCATTGCCTAATGTATTTCTGCAGGAGAAAGAAGCCCTGTACCCAGAGCAGCCATAGCACTGTGGCATGCACAGGCTCAGCTCGGTCCTTTGGAGCAAGGCTCAAAGGAGGTGGTTTGGTTCCCAATTGCCTGTGTGGCACAGGGGAGGAAAGTAATAGGGAGGAAAGGCCAATTCCCAGGCTGACACCCTGAGGAACTACTGATAGGAGAAGCTATTTGTTAAGAAATGTCTTACTGAAACAGTTTCACACATTACCTTGTGAAGAGCATCAGTGGTCTCTGCTATAGCATCTGAATTTGATCCTGAGCACCTGCTGAGCTGGAGGGGATGGTGCTGGGAGTTTGTGGATCCTGTAAGTTTGTAGTAACCACTGATGTTTATTAGTTGCAACGTGTGTTTGCAATCGATGAGGTGTGTGTGGCATGCTGACTCCTGCAGGAAGTGATTCTCCCTTCCCTGGGGAATTTATCATGTTACCAGTGCAGACGATGCTAAGTTGGCAGTGCCCTAAGATACAGAAGGCTGTGTATTGGGGTGCAGGATCCTAAGCACCCCAACATGTGGCTGCAGCATGGTAAAATCCTGCACCTTAACACACAGCCTCTTCTACCTCCATATCTCAGGGGAGCAGCCTCTCGCTTTCCTTGGAGCTGCTTGAAGATGGGTGGCGATTGCCTCTTTCAGGAGGGATCTGAGTGCGGCCACTTGCACACTTGTGGGTGTGTGCATGAGCGTCGTTTTGGAGCCCAGAGGGGGTCACAGCCAACGTATGGACTCTGGGAGCAGGAGGGGACAAGACGCCTGGCTGGTGGCACCCTGTTGAGATAAAGGGACTTGGGTTTGATATTTGGCTGTCAGAGGGAATATGAACCAGTGCTCCTAAATACAGCACCATGCTTGCTGGAGTGAGATATGATGTTAGTTTAATAAGGAGGCAGATTTTGGGTCAAAAACTAGTTGTTTTTTTTTTCCTGCTATATAGACAATGCATTTTCCTATTCATGACCTCACTGTCCCTTTTATTACCCATCTCATTTCCAGCTAATGCTTTGCATGGAAACAAACTCTTGTCCCAAGGAGAGATTTGGGGGAGCCCTGTCCAGCCAGTTAGCCAAGTAAAACAAAATTCTGCAAAGGCACTTTGGGAGGAGGTTTCTGGGCTCGCTCTGGCTGACCTTGGCATGTAGCTGGTGCAGATGACTGTGGAAGGGAGATGTTCCTCCGTGAGCAGCTAGCCAGGTGCAGCCTGTGTGCTGTGCAGTGCTCCCCTTGCATGTCCCTGTCGGATCGGTGGGGGCTGGGAAGGAGAGGGGGTTCAGACGGTATGTTTTAGGCACAAAAAATATCGGAATATTTGGGACCAATTAAGTGAAGCTTTGCTTGTTCTGTTGGGACTGCTGTTGATGCTGACAGGGGCTAGCTTTTGCAGGAAGGGGATTTCACTTTGCCTGGTGTGCTGTGGGGAGGGTCAGCTGCTCTCGCACCTCAGCAGCAGAGGATTTAGGCATCGCACAAGCAGAACATCAAGCAAAAGGCAAATTTATTCTAAGATGCAAAATATCCTTTCTTGGTTCAGCAAGAGGGCACAAATGCTTTGCATATTGCACACACCGAGTTTGCTTTTATTGCCGACAACCCTCGATTTCCCCTCCCTCCTGGCAGACTGCTCCCACCCTTCATGCAACCAGAGACAAGGGACTCATCGCTGCCTCAGAAAGAAGCTAATGGGGTGACGCAGCAGGAGCCAGCTGCTTTGCTACCTGCATGGTGACAATGCAAGGATGAAGGAAGGACACAGCCAGCACTTCCTCAGCCACGGGTGAGGCTACGTGACCCGCCAGCGGTGCGTGCCGCAAAAAGCAGCGCTGTGCCTCCCGCCCCTGGCACCACAGACCACCCTCTGCCAGCAAGACCTCTAGGCAGAAGACATCTGCTGCTGTTATCTGGGGATGTGCAGCTGTCTGAGCTGCACGGGGTTGTGTTTTGGTGCATAGCCAAGAGCTAGCTGGACTTAAGACTGCAGAGACTTTGTGTGTGCTCAGTCATTCACGAGGGCAGAGGCAGCTCCCGTGTGTGGATCGATGCCGATGCTCTGCGGTGGGAAGGAGCGGGGAGCTGGGAAGGGCACCAGGCCTGGCTGAGGGTATTTGGTGCTGGGAAGTGGCACCTTTGTTCCTTTCCTTTCTTGGGCCTTTGATGATTCAGTCTACAAATTTTCTCCCTCCAGAGGGTATCTGTGAAGGAGCTGGGGTGGGGAGGAGGGATTGCTCACAGCTCTGAGGTGTGGCTGCATTTTCCATCTCCCATTTGCTTTGCAGCAGGCACAGCCTGGGGCCCTGCAGAAACGGTGGGGAATAGTACTTTTCTAGCCTCTAGCTGTCTCAAGAGAGCTGATGTCCTCAAAATCTCGAGTTGAGCACGCAGCGGTGGCTTATGTTGGCCAGTGATCTGCCCGGTACACTTTCTGCTCGTTGGTGGGTCCCTGGACTTCAGTGGTGCCTTCTGCTCTTAAAGATGTTGGTTGCGATGATGCAAAGACCTTGCCCCTTCCTTCAGCTGGGGTCTTGTGGATTTTATCTGCTCTGAGGGCTCCTTTTTCCACAGGACCTCTCATGGCACATTCTTCCACAGCCTGAGCCATGTGCCTGTCAGGAAAAGAGCCCTGCAGCAGTTGGTGCATTTGCTCCAGCCTAGCTGGTCTAGGGAGGGAAGGCTGGGCCGGGAATGGCATCAGCGAGCTAGCCGCTTGCACCAGCTACCATGAACCTGTAGTGATGAGACACGGGTATCCCCTAAAGGGCTACACCAGCTCAAGGGAGAGGGTTAAGTGTCTGCGGAGCAGTCATGCTCCTTGCTGTGGAGCAGAGTGAGCACACCTGAGGCACAGGTAGGAAACAAAGTGCATGCTGGTGGCAGCCTGGGGAATATGCCTAAGTGGGTTTGGTATTTGAATTCCACTTTTAAACCTTTCTTCTTGCTTGCTGTTAAATGCTGTTACAGGTGCATGTGTGCCCATGCTCATGCAAGGGTTATGAGCTGAGCAGGGCAGGATCTCCGTGGGCGCTGGCGAGCAGCGTGGTTAGGGAGTGTCTCCATCAATAGCAGCAGCCACTGAACTGCCCGGACTCCAGTGCCATACATGTTGCGGGCTGGCATAAAACGGATGTTTCTTTCTAAGGCTATTTCACATCTCTGCTGCTGAACTCTTGTTTGGAGTTCCTCAAGCTCAGATCTCCGAAGCCTCTGTTGTAAAGCTGCTGCTTGGTGCATATTTCATGCAGAAGGATGTATGTGATAGAAATTCTTCCTGTAATCTCATCTGTCTGTAAACTCTCTTCTCTCAGCTTCTGTCTCACACCAGAATATTCCTGTCTGTGCAGAAGTCACCCCAAAAGTGAATCAGATCCTGCTGAGCAGGACAGTCTTCCCACCACCTATTTTTAGTGCGTGCAATTACCCTCCATGCATCTTGGAACTCTAATTGCCTTTTTATTGCTGTTTAGCAGTGTGTTAAAGGTTTTTGAATGCTCATGCCTTGTTTTCTCATTAGCTCTATTTATTCCTCCTTTGGCTCCCTTCCTCAACCTCATCAAATTTAGCATCTTCTCCTTGCCTTCGGGGCCTTGGGCAGCTCTGCCACGTCTTACTTGTTCTCCTGTGTCCTTTCTCATGTTGCTGCTCCAGATGCTCTGTGCTTACTCTGATGTGCTGTTGGGTCCCATCTCCTTGGAAAGGGCTCTGCACCCACTGCGATACCCTGCCAGCCGTCCTTTTGCTGGGCACGGTGGCTCAGGCAAGATGCCTGGTGTCTCCTAAGGCAGCTGCCTTGCATCAGGCAGGGCTGGTTAGTGTGGTGAGGCTGCCTGGGCAATGAGGGGCAGGTACACAATCTGTGAATGGAGAGCAATGGTTAAGAGTCTGGAAAGGAGCTGGTAATGGAGACTGGGAGTTGGTAAGCAAGGCAGGAGGCAGGCACTGTGGCGTGAGGTCCCTGTGTGGATTTGTTTTGCTAGGATGACCCAGAGCTGCTGCATCACCAGCAGTCCCTGTGTGGCACAGCTCCTCTCTAAAGCCACAGTGTATTGGGCTGGGGGCGCTTACAACTGGTATCACTGGTACTGCATTTTTAATGCTTCATGTGTATCCTGTACCTGTTTTTACCTATCTGCTCTCTCTGGCCACAACAATGTTTGTGCTTGTACAGCACCTGACACCCTGTGTGGATAACTGGGAGCAAGCATTAGCCTGGGTATGTCTCGTATAGTCTCTGAGTGCAAAGTCCTTTTCGATATTATTTGCTTTATGTTTTAGTCTTGTTGTGTGGCATTTCCATAGCTCAAATTAATTTAATTATCCCCCGAGGTGCTTGCTTGCTCACAGTTGTCCAGGACTTTATTGCCCTCCTCTTGTGTATTGAGGAGCCCACACAGCTCTGAATCATCAGTAAATGTAATCATGGTGCTTGATGTTTGTTCTTCCAAGTCCGTGATATATACAATAAATGAAACTGGTCTTAATACCAAGCTGTGCCTCCTCTTTCGGCACGTGTTATGTTCCAAAATGCTTCCTCACTGCATACGGCCCCACCACTCAATCTGAACAACATTCATATTGACCAGAGAGATTAATGTGTTATGTAAAATGGCATCAAAAGCTTTCTCACCCTTAGGTAATTTATGGCCAGAGCTTGCCCCCCAGTAACCTTAGCACATCTGCGAAGCAAGGAGTCAGCTCGGCGAGGACTTGGTGACCATGCTGAGTTAAGTAGCCCGCAGTGCTCTGCAGCTTGCAGGCTCAGGACAGGTGAGCACACCGCACTGCCAGCCTGCAGCCCTGCCTGCGGCCAGCCTTTGCCTGCGACCCGGCGGGACTTGCGACGTGGGCTGTGCAGCACTGCCCTAGGCCGGCATCCTCGCTGGTGGGCTCCAGAAGGGTGTGGGCGCTCATTAGTCAAAGAGCAAATTACTGAACTGAAACAGGGACTGGAGCTCCCTGGTCTCAGAGCAGGGTTGCTGTTTCAGGCTACTTGTGCTCCTGGGCGAAAGCGGAGGCAGAGCTCAGCAGTTTGGGTGCTGGCTGGGGGCTTGGGTTTGGGCTAGGTTACAGGCTCAGCTCCCTGCTTGCTCCTTCACAAGCTCACACAATTCTCCAGATCTTTCTCAAGCTGCCATCAATAAAAAGGTGATGAAAATATCTCTCTTTGCTCCACAGAGTGCTGGAAAACGGTGAGAGCTTATGAGATGCTGAGTTAATTGCTTAGCGCAGGATGCACAGGTCCCTGGGAGTGCTAGGACTGGACCTGGTGAGAGTGGCCATGCTGTAGCTCAGACACATGCAGACACTGAGCATCCACGGCTGCCCCTTCTGTGACTTGCTGTGTCCTCCGAGCAGCCTCTACAGCTGCTCCCTCTTATAATAAGACAGTTAATAGTCTTGCATAATTCATGCTTACAAGTTGTACGCACTTGATGATAAAAGGAGCCAATGTTTAATTTACACACGTGGGGCTTCATATAGATCTTAACTCTATGCACAATAGCTGTGCATCCTTTCCTCCTCACTGTTTGCATCTGGGAAGGTGGGCAGCAGGCTACCTGCTGTTTCCATAAACAGGTGAGCGCATGGCTTGCCTGCAGCTCACTCCTCTGTCACCTCCCAAGCTTGTCACGGGTGCTGCCATCCTTCAGGAGGGTGCAGCAGGGAGAATTGCGCTGTAATGTAGAAGCGAGACAGGAAAATCTTCAGCCTTATTGCTCCACTTTTCTCTTTCCTTTTAATGCTCTCAAAAACCAACTGCTGTATGAAGGGAAGGCAGCCTAGAGCGCTGAGCCTGGTTTTGCATTGCTGGGAGTCTGCAAAGCAAGACAGGCGCGCTCTGGATGCATATGCATGTGCTCCGGCTGCCCTTGCTTAGGGCGCTCTTGGTGCAAACCGCAGCCGAGTCCAAGGCTTCCAGATGTTTGTCCCATGGTGATGGCTAAGGCTTGCAGGGACAAACAAAATGGGACCACCAAGGGAGGGGCTTTTAAACTAGCATCACAGCTCGGCTGTCCCCGTTTAAGCCCATACAAGCAGGAGAAGAGTAAGACCCCTGATTCTTTCCTATCAGCTGAACGCACATGATTCAGTGGCCAGCAAGAAGCAGATGGCTTGCTATTTCTGTGCCCTTTCATTTGATTGCTGCAGGTCTGGGAGGGAGTTACAGCTGCTCCAGTAGTGTGGCAAATTGTCTCCATTTATCTTACGGTGTTATGCCTCGATGATGTCAGATAGACACTTTACATTGCGTATATATTCAGACTTAAGCAAATCAGTGTTTTTTCCATGGAAATTTAATGATGAAAGATGACACTAAGTGATTTTTTTCTTTTTTT
>VZTV01129178.1:0-12219 GCA_013400875.1 Anhinga rufa
TCCTGTCCTAAGGAGTTTGCAGCAAAACTATTCCCTCTCTGGATGGAGAGCTGACGAAAAACGCCAAGTCTGGTTAAAGAGGAGGGCCGCTTTGGGGAGCGCTCCCGTGTGCCTGTCCACGTGTGTGCAGGGAGGCAGGGGCAGATTTACAGTCTGTTTAGCAGCACTCATCACCAGGGATGTTTATTGGGTGTGAAATGCGTTTGTTCCTTAGATAACACAAGCTGTTTAGTAGCAACTGACTTACGCCAGCAGCGCTGCCTATGCCATTAGTGCCCTCAGAGGATTAATTACAGCGATATATACCCCTCTCTTCAGATGTCTCCAGAGTGGGGTGTTTGTAAATCAAGTGTGTGTTTATTGTGGGCAAACTTCTCCAAAGGCTCTCTGCCAAAGGAAAGGGAGGAGAAAACGCAGGGGCTCATCTCTGCTCTGGGGGTGACCGCAGGGCAGAGGGGTCAACTTGCATGGGAGAGCGGGTCTGTGTCGCCAAAGAGATTTGGGTCTGGAAATGACAGGTATAAGTGAATGGAGAAAAAAAAAAATACTAATTTACTCCTTTTGCTAAAGCTCATCGAAAAGTAGAACTTAATAGCTTTAACTCTGTTGGCAAGAGATCCTAAAGCACTTTGTAGTAAGCGCTATGGATTCTGCTCTCACACCGCTATAAATCTTGACTAACTCCTCTGGAGCGATGATTAGATCACCAGCTGCAGTGACAAGGCTTGAAACGCTTTAACCAGAGTGGAAAAGTAGCTTGGCTGAAATCAAAGGCTTTGTGAAGATAACTCGGTATTGATGACTTTCCAGTAAAAGTGATCGTTTATTGAAAATACGACTTTGTAACAAAATTAACCTCCCCAAAGGTTTTGTTTCATTTTGACATTTTTGGCCAAAATTCTTAAACGTTTGGAATGAGATTATAATTTCCAACAGCAAAACTATCTCGGGTACAAGACAAGACTTCAGAGATAAGACTGCAGACTACAAATAAACCGTAGCTGTGGGTAATACCTGGCAGTACCTGAAGCCATTTGTCGCTGCTGTGCAAGGTCATCCCTTCTCTCTGCTCCCCTCGTCCTTCTTCCAGCCCCAAAGGAAGCCACGCAAGCTTGCATCCCCGAAGTGCCCTCCTGCTGCATGGGAAATATTTCCTGCCACGGATGGAAATATCTCCTGCTTTCGATATACAGTAATTTCTTTGCGGAGAGAGGAATCATTCGTGTTAATGACGCTGTTTCCCCCCGCCCCACTGCCTTTTCCTTCTTTCCCTCTCCGTCCGCGTAGGCTACACGTTGGTATCTTGCTTTTACTTAATGACTGTCATCTACGGAGGAAGTTCCCGGGCAGAATTCACAAGCAGTGGCATTATGAATTCCTCCTGCCTGGTGATAACTTTTTAATGAGGTTTTTATTCTTTAGATAATATATTAAAACCATATATTTTGCCAAGTTTGCTTCTGCTCATTTCTTGCCCTTGAATTTCCCCCCTTTTTTCCTCCCCCTTTTCACCTGAGTGGCATTTTCACTAGAGATGTTTAATACAGCTCTAATCCCCTGATTCCCCGAGGTACACGAAAGCAGCTTTACGAACCCATAAATCCAGAAAGATAAAGTGCATTTTTATTAGTCTTGTTGCCATGAAAGTACAAAAAAAGTAGTCTAATATGAAGCAGTCAATAACAAATTTGCCTAATAGTTCCGCTTATTATAGTGAAAGCACTTGGAGAAAGGCTCTGCCAAAGTGTCGGTGATGGGGAGCAGCGCTGGGATGGAGGCGAGCAGCCCTGAGGGCTGGGAGCATCGCAACCAGGGAGTTAGGGGGTGTGAGAGCCCCCCAGCCCTGCAAGCATGGCTTTCCAGCACAAACCTCGTGGTCCAGGGGACGCGCGTGCAGCTGGATGACCGGATTTGCCTGCTTGTGCAGCAAGGGGTTACGTGTGGGCTTGGGGTGAACGGGGAGCGGCGAGGGGAGCTGCACGCTGCGTGTCTCCAAGAGGTGACCGCTCCTGCCCGCAGCACGCGCGTGACCCCACGCGCAGCGCCGGAGCTGCGCCTGGGCGAGGGCGAGCTTGCAAAGGCGCGAAGCAGCGGCGCTGGGCGGGAGCGCGGAGCGGCCGGGGGGGGCTTTTCCCTGCTCTGCATTTGTAACGCCTCTGGCCCCAGCCCTAATTTCGAGGGCAGCCTGCCCGGGGCTGCCGGCGCCTGCCTTTCCCCTTGCCCCTGCAGCAGCCCCGCTTGCCAGGAGGTCACCCAGACTGATTCTGCGGGTCGGTGTAGCCTCTGCCTTTGAGCTGTCCTGGGCACTGAGGAGCAGCCACCAGAGAATAGCCCTTGTTCTCCATCCCCCCTTACAGCATCGCCAAGACCCTCTTCGTCTGACCTCTGCTCTCTTGTCTGACCTTTTTTGGGCTGCTCTTACATTTTTTTTTTTCGCCCCAAAGCCCCAGCCTGTGTCAAGACCCACTGGAAAGAGCCATTTCCCTGGGTCCCTGGAGAGTTTTTGCACTTGGCCTTCGGCCTCGCCGCCGGCTGTGCAGCCGGGGTTTGTGGGGAGCCGGGGCTGCTGAGCAGCACTAGATGGCAGGAGTCAGTCATGCAAAAGGATGAGGGCTGTCTCCCTCTGAAAATACACTTGAAGCTGCCGAGGTGGAAATCTGCCAACTCACTCGGAGCTGCCTGGACCAGGATGGGCTTAAGCGGCAAAAATCCCTTCTCCAGCCAGACTGTAGGACTCTGCCTCCCGCCTTTCCCACAATCCAGGAATGCCCCTCTCGAGGATGGTGGGATTTGGCAAGGCTTTGCAAACCAGGGTTATATTTGCCTGATGAATCTTGGCTTGGATTTTGGACGTGCTCAGAGTGCTGGTTTGGATGTCTGTGATTTCTTTGGGGGATGTTTTTATTGAGAGCTGTGGCCAGGTACCACTGCTCTTGCCTCACTGAGGAGCATCACCGGGGAGCCGAGCTGCAGTAACAGCAGGTTTTTACACGTGCATCCCCACTCTCTATTTAGAGGTCATCTTTAGCTGCCCAACAAACTTGGCCTTGCTTAGACTTTTGCAATTCTGCCTGCTCAGCCCCTGCTTTCCAAAGCAGGGAGGAAAGCGAAGAGCCAGCCGGAGGAGCCGGGTGTCTGCCTGAGGCACTTCATTGCATTTCCAGCCCGTGCCCATCGCTCCCAGTAAGGCACAGACAGGCAGTATCAGCTCCGTGGTTCAGCCAAACAGCCATTTAAGTGAGAGGCACACAGAAATACTGCATTGCTCTAAGTCCTGTTGTAACTTTTATCTTGCTGCGACTTTGCTTTTAGAGCTGCTCTTGGTTGCTGGCAGCAGCTGTAGGCAGCAGCTGTCACATATCCCACTCCCTAATGGTGTTTCCTATTGAGCACGCACCGGTGCCGCTGTAACCTTTCTGTAGTCTGTGCTGTGATATTATCGGGCCAGAAACCCGAGTGAGACACAAATGATGCAAAACCAATCTCTGGAGCACCTGAAAGAGAAGATTGGTACCAAATGTTGTAGCAACAACAAAAGAAACCGTTTCTTCCTCCAATTCTTTGCCTTGGAAATTCCTCCTGGGGTGGAGATGAAGAGTTGCTTTACCTCTTCTAGGCTGAAGTAAACAGGGAGAGGAATCGCACCAGCCTGTGCCTCTGCATGCCAAAATCTGGGGGCAGAGCAGCTACTGCAGAGTAAACACAACAAAGCTGGTCTGCGCTCCCGGGAGGCAGAGATCTGAGCCGAGAGCAGCCTGTCCCCCGCGGCTGGTGCAGAGGAGGCATCAGGCATTGATTACTCCTTTCATCATGGCACAATTAGAGAGGATCGCTAATGATCTAATTGTTTCTCTCATCCCAGCCCTAAGAACTGAGAGGAGATAACCCGTTGGTACTAATCTGGGCTTCAAAGACTTGCTCTGCCAAGTTATCCCCTCTAACACTGTCTAATTGTTGTCAACCGGTACTGGTAAAACAAGATGTTCCCAGTGCCTGCGTTGGGAGCACAGCCCGGGGCAAGAGAGCATCCACCAGCTGAGATGGTGTGAACTCCACATTGCTCCGAACTCTTCCTAAGTCCCAGGGTTTATACCAGGGCAGGAGCCATCACCTGGTACCCGATCCAGCCCATCGCTTTGAGCCTGCAGCCTCCCCAAAAACCTTCTCGGTGCTGATGTACCCACTGAAAAGCAAAGGCAGAGCTGCGTGGCAGTTTGCAGACACCGCGTCTGATGACAAGGAGGCACACGTGGAGGGTACGTGGTAAGCCTGAGGGATAAGATTAAAGCTGATAGGAATCACATTGCAGAATACAGGCTTATATCTGCTGCTGACGGGGATGTGTATTTTCAGCGAGGCACATGTTTCCTCCGGGAAGAAATTGGCCCCTGCACAAGCTCTAAACCTGATGTTTCCCCGTGAGGTCGGAAGCTCTGCGTATTGCTCTGGTTACGGGAGCGGTGGTTATACACAGGAGGTACAGCCATGGCCATTACATTTTACACATCATCTTTCATCTTGTGATAACCCACAGTTACGATAAAGATCCTCCCTGATTAAGAGGTTCCCAGACTTGAGGCCGAGTCCTGTGCAAGGTGAGTAAGGAGGTTCCCTGCAGGGATGGGGGGGATGCAGTTGCTTGATGTGGGGGTGCGCCGGGCAGCAGGGCACAGTTGCAGCCTGGTTTTTGGGCTGGCCCCTTGCCAGAGGGGACTGGCAAACATCTGGGCAGAGGAAGCACGTGCAGACAGCTGTTTTCTGCCCGAACATCTGTCCCGAGAAAGCATCCCCCTCAGATCCAGAGATGTGCAGGCACAAATGCTTCTTGTCTGCAAGGATATTCTGAAACTTTCCCCTTCCTCCGACTCCAGCTGGTGCCTGGGGATGCATTGAAAGACCCTTAAATTGGGAAACGTCATCAGCAGATCATTACCCAGCTGCATTTTTATCCATGCCTGGTGAGATAGCAAGGTGGCAAACCAGCTTCTTTTACGAAAGACGGACACAGCCTCATTCCTCCCACCCCATCTCCTGTCGGCAGCTGGGTTCAGCAGCCTCCCGGCAGCCTTGCACAGTTTCGGCAGGCCTGGAGCTGACCTTTCCATATAGAGGAGAAGAAAATGAGAGGGGAAGCATCTCTGTCTAGCACTCTCCATTCCTGAAGCAGGGGGAAAGTAGATGCTGCCATAGACCATCTCAGACTGAATGGGAGAGCCAAAGCCTGGGGTTAATCATCCAGGCTGGGCGTTGACAGAGCATCTCTATGCATGTAAGAGCTCTTCAGGAGAAGCGTAATTTCTCTGCATGTGCACCACTCACAAGAACAAAACAGCTCCCTGGAGCTGGCTGCAATAACAGAATTGTCTTCTGAAGAGAAATCAGAAAGCCAGAGGGCTTTGGAAAGGGCAGTTCAGAGGCTTTTAATGTTTTTCTTCCTTCTAAAATAAAGATGATGTTTACTACTTCCCTCCTTCTCCCTTGCCCATGCAAAACAGATGTTGCTGTGCAAAAGGCAACCACACCAAACTAATTATGCTTCTGTACACAGTGAGGCTGCTGGCTCTGGGAGCGGGGGCACCGGGGAAGGGCAGCATCTCCAAGCGGAGGGGTGCTGGCAGGCAGCTCCCTCTGCAAAAAAGGGTGGGTGGGTGCTGCCGGGCACAGCCTGCTGTGTTTGCGGAGACCGGGACTGTAACAGCATGTGTGTGGGATAGGGAAAGTTGGGAAGGCGGTGATGGATCTGCGTGGTTTGAGCATGGTGCTGTCGGGGTGAGGATGCGCATGATGTTCATCGCTCTGGGTGATGCGCTGAGCTGCTGCTGGGGTGAGCACTAGGGTGCCTGAATAACGCGTGGATAGCAGGGATGCGGCAGGAGCCCCCGGCTCTTCCCACCCATGTCCATTCCCCTTGCTCACCAAAGGGGCCTGGGGAGATGTGGGGGGGTTCTATGTGGAGGAGATGAGGAAAGTGGGAATTAAGGATGAGAAAAAAGCAAGGGGAAGAGAAGCAGCAAGTGGCAGGGGTGAAGGCAAGCGTCGCTAACGTTTGGCAAGATCTCCAGGGTTATCCTGGGATTGGGGATGATTAATGTGCCAGAGGACTCCTCTCTCTGTGGTCTGCTGGCCGGGTGATCCGTCACTGCCTTGTGATGGACTGCCTGGTTCTCATGCGCCACCATTTTAAGGTGGGTTATTGATGGCCTGCCTTTACAGACCATTCCTCTTAATTACTTTTTGGCCCAGGAAATAGCAGTCAGAGCTGGGTGGAGAGAGGGTGAAGGGGTACGGCTGCAGCAGAGGCTGTCAGGAGATGGCCAAAGGCTGTGGCCCAGCGAGTCCATCTCCCCATCCCAGGGAGAGCAGCTCCAGACCTGCTGGGTCACTTAGGAAGGTGTTCAATCACTGAGCGCTAGTGCTGGGCACTGGCTGTGGAGTGGGATGCTCCTAACCAGATCAGGTGCAGAGGCGTCTTTGAATTTCTCTGTCGGTATAAACCTGGTCTCAACATATCTCATAATCAGCCGGCGATCGGTGCGGGGTGCCTTGCTGTCCTGCCCTGCCTTCCCTTCCCACTGATTGATTTGTTACCTGTGTCAGGCCTTTCATCTGTGATGGGCAGCGATGCTGGAGGATCCCGTTCTGCCCTTTTGCCCTGTATTTGCTTGCTTTGCACAGAGTTCAGATTAGCTGAGTAAAAGCTGCTGCTGGTTTGATTGACTCCCAGATCAATTAAAGCAGTGTGTGGACAGATGGAGGGCTCAGATCCTGAATTTTACCCCAATCTCCTCCTTTCTCCATTCTCCAGGGGCCTTTCAGGTTAATTGCCCTGATCTCTCGCTGCCTTTTCCTGCTGGCCCTGAAGGACTGTCTGGCTAATGTTGCCCTACGTGGTCAACGCCGTGATGAATCCGGGCTGGGGAGGTGCTGGGGAGAAGGAGGGAGGGAGAGAATTGATTTGCTCCATCAGGCAGCAGCAGCAGTTGCTGCCACTGTTTAATTCTCAGTTCAAGCCCCATGGAGAATGCAAACGGCTCCGCTCCTCGGCCAATTTACAGCTGCTGACAAGCTGCTAAACAACATCTTTGTTACGTGCACGTGAGACTCTGTGGGCTCCTCTCCGGGTGACAGCATGATGCACAGGTAAGGAGCGCAGATGCTGCTGCTATTTCTAATGAGCGCCGCTTGCTGCACCCCGAGCACCGCTGCCTTCTCCCAGCGCCCCGTGCAGCGCTCTCCGCATTCAGAGTCTGTCTTGTCAGCTTCAGTGGGCTTTGGGAAGATGCTGACAGATGAAAGTTCACATCGGATGGAGCTGGGACCTTCAGCATGAGCTGCCTTTGGATGGCTGTGATATATGAGGGCATCGATGGCCATACGCTGCCCTTCCGAGCACGTGGATACTGGTGCCGACCACCTGCGCCATCCCCTGCGCGGCATGAACCTGCAAAAGCGAAGTAAAGCAAAACTGTGCAGGACAGGAAGAGTTTGGGTTGCTCATTTGGGATTTAGCGTGTTGGAAGGGGCATCCTGAAAGAGCGCGGATGCTCAGTTGCAAGGAAGATGCCTTCCAGCAGTGACGCAGGGCACGGAGAGGGAGGAGGTGGTGAACTGGCCTCGCTGCTCTGGACTCCAGGCTTATTTTTAAGAGAACATTTCCATATCAGCACTTATTACACGCCATCCTTTTGGTCTGAGGCTTGCACCTTTCTCCATCCAGCTTTCCAGTGAGCAGTCCATGTCAGCCTGAGTGCTTCCAGGGACTGCAGAGCTCCATGAATCCACGCTAATCATGTTTATCAGCATTAATCCGAGGCTGGAATTAGCCAGTCCTATATTCAGTGGAGGCCTGCTATTGCATTTAAGTAAATTATCTCCCTAATAATGACAAATCAATTATCAGTGCTGCTTCCAAGGAGAATGCTTTGGTCTACCTTTTTCAAAAAGCAATAAACCCATATGCTCTCGCTGCCAAAAATTAGCTGCAGCAGTACAGCCAAAATAATAAGGAATAATCCAACCATAGAGACAGCAAGTTAATATATTACCCCCTTGCAGCTGGAGGTGCTGAAAAGCAGCACAGAACTGAAACGTACCCAGAAATGCTGTTGTGTTTTATTAAGATATTCTACTCCTCTTTACATCCTTTTTCCCCCCCATTTTTTTTTTGTCATCGTGAGCCTCGCTGGGCAGCGTGGTTTGTGGCTGGGACCAGGCCAGCTTCCACCGCACGGAGCTCAGCTACAAGCTGCGACGTGGCTTTTGGGTGTCCCCCACCCCGGGGTCCCTGCCGAGCTGGGGGAGGTGGTGGGAGAGCACCGTGCCGTCGTCCGTCTCGCTGGCAGGACGTCCAGTCCCATCGCCGGTCTGAAGACGGGTCTGGGGGAAGCGCTGCCAAGCGCCGGGTCGGCACCGGGCGCTGCGGTGGCAGCCGCGGTTTGGCAGCAGCCCGTCTCCTTTCCGGCGCTGGGAGCGGGCGGAGGAGAGGTTACCTCTTGCTCACCGCTCTTCCCTCCCCGCACCTTTGTGTCTGTTTGAGGGCTCTAATTAGCAGTCCTGCCGTTTGGGTGGCATGTGGGCATCCATTATTTAGTGGCGTTATTTGTGTTGACAGGGTTGATGGGACATTTCATCAAGCAATTAGGAAAAAGAAAAAAAGTCTGACTTGTTCCAAAATACAAAGGCAGCAGCCGGCATAAATTAATGTGTGTAATTTTTAAGTGTTTACTACAGCACTGTTTTCTTCTGACTTCCCACAGGATATAATTAAGAAAGAGGCTGTTTCTCTGCTACCGTTAGGTACCGGGAGATGTTGCCATATCCCCTTAACTCCAGCAGATCTCCTTGAATCTGACGGATGATCAATTTAGCGTATTGAGAAGAGGAGGCTTATTTCTTCTCCACTGTAAGTTTAGGTATTATTATTTCCCCAGGTGGATTGATTCATATTTGGTTGGCTTCATTAGTTGAAATATGCCATAGACGAAATTAGCACTGAGCTTTCAGTGATCAAGAAGGATGGAGCAGTTTGTTCTTATCAGTAATTGATCATGGAGCTATTAATGGATGCAAATGTATTTGTTCACTCTGCTTTGATAAATAATGGCTTGCTGCTCCTCTGTGATATGATTTGTGCTCGCATTTCCTCTTGCTGCCGTACAGTCCCCAGGCCATGGGCTGAAGCATCTGGCTAACAGGAGACGGATCTTGTGGCTTAATTTTCTTTTGCTATCAGTTATTGATGGGCAGACTTCCCCAGCTGATTCATCCCGGTGCTTTGCTCCAACTTTCAGTAAGGTGCTAGGGCTTTTGTGCTCAGAAAGCCGTTTCTCAGTGTTGCAATGTGGGTTGATTTTCATTTTAGGATTAACCTTTAGTAGCTGTTCCCGCAAGATGGAGGTGCTTTAGTGAGAGCCGTGCTGCGTGGGGGTCCTCGCTGGTGCACTTTCCCTGTAAGGAGCCGCCGAGCTTTAGCCTGTCCTGCACCCCCTGGACCCAGGTCCCTCCCGCAGCGCATCCCCCCAGGGTGCGGGCACCCACCAGACCTGCCGTCTCGGCGTGGTTTGATTTCTTGGTGAAGTTCTTGTTGGGGATTGACCAAAATAGGGGGCTCTCTGCACCCATATCCGTTCACCAGATGGTTTCCGAAGCCTCTCGGACGGACATCAAGGGCAGCGGTCAGGAGCAGAGGCGGTGCTTGGGGCTGGGAGCGATCATGCCTGTGTTTATCTCGGCTCAATAGTCTTGGAGATGACCGGTAGAGTACAGGGTGCTGCTGATACCTGGTACAGTGTGTTCGCTCTTCCCTGCAACTGCCTTTTATCAGCTGTTCGCAGCAGCTTCTCCTCTGCCAGTGCCTGTGCAGCGCTTGGCCCAGTGGGGCTTTGCTGGGGTCTCGTGGCACTGCTCTGGTGTACGCATTGCGGGCACGGAAGAGGTATTTTGTGAGGACACCTTGCCACCTTTTGCTACAAATCAATCTTGGATAACGTTGGGTTTGGGTTTTTTTTTTTTCCCCTCTTCATTATGGTAATGGCATCATTTTTGTGTATGGCAATTCTCAGACACAAATAGCACTAAATCACCTTCCTCTTCTATGGTAACTACACTAATATTATTAATATCCTGCATTCATAAAACAATTTCAGCATCTCAAAGCGCTCTGCGCACATTAATTTAGCCTTACAACCTTCCACTGGGAGAATTGCTGGTATGAGTCACATTTTATAGCAGGGTAGAGGGGGTAGCATTGAAGAGGAGAACAAAGTTCTCCTCGTATTTACACCAGCACAGGCGCAGGATAAGTGCACTCAGGATGATGGCAGATGCACTTGTGAGCGTGTACAGGATTTGACTCATACTGGGGGGAAGGACTCTCCTCGAGGTCGCTCAGTGACTCATTTGCGGAGCCATAAATAGAGCCTGAAGAATCCTCAGCCTCCCTGACTCTGTGCACAAGGCATGTTCCCCAGCGAAGAGCAGGGCTGTGTTTATACCCCGGGTGAAAAATGAGAATAAGAATGATTTTTAGGAAGCAAGAAGTTGCAGGGCATGAAGGCTGGGGGGCGTGCGGGGTGGAGAAGGGGAGGAAAATACCCGATCCTCAGTCTTCTGCTCCAACCTCCTCTTGATATAAATTTGCAAGGATTTGGGTTTCCCTGCAGAGCAGGGTCCCTTTTCCCTCTGGTCCCCAGCTCGAGCGCAATCCTGCAGGGAAATCTTGGACATGTAGCCTGCATCTCCCTTTCCCCCTCAGTTACAAATGTTTGCAGGCAACACCTATTGCTGGGGGGAGATATCCTTCAACGGGTTAAATCTTGAGGCACGACAGCTGGGGTATCAGATGAATGCAAAAAGCCAAGTGGTTCTCAGGATTTTTTTTTAATTACCTTCTTCCGCCACATTTTAATTTGAGGCATCAAAGGCAAAGAAGCGCGAATCTGGTCTGTACCTGCGGTGGAAGGCTGTCTGTCTGTCATCTCGGTTCCTTTGCTGGGGACAAACAAACCTTCTCTGCTTTGTTCTGTGGCAGTGTTTTGTTCCACGCATTAATTTCTTTGCTAAAATAAAAAATAAAAAAAAATCCCAGAGATTTGGCACATCGCAGAAGGGAAAAATGCTGTTTAGGGGATTAAAAAGAAAATAACTCCTTTCTTTCAAATAAATTACAAAGCACTCTTGCTGCTTTGTACCTGAGAACCTGTAGGAAAATAGCAGTTTATTTTTAGTGCCAGATTGGATGGAGAGATGAAATGACTGAGTCGTCTTCAAAAGCCACCAACAATGAACCGGTGCCAAGGAAGTGAGGCTGCAAAGTGGTGTTATTGTTTATTTTTATTTTTTTTTTCCTGTCCGGAGTGGTTTGACATTCAGCTTGTTTTATTCTTAGTCCTGATCAGAGGCTGAGAGTATTGCATATCTCGGGGAGAGGAGGGAGCTTTAAACACAGGGTAGGATCAGCAGATTCATACCCAAAGAAAGGTGCTGAGCAGCATTCCTCTGCCCCCCTGCGTCCCCACGCCGACGCCTGTCCCTGCGGTTGCAGCTTCCTTTGCTCTGCCGAGCCTCGCGCCCCCGCCGAGCTTTGCCAGCGCCCCTGTCCCAAACCTGGGGAGTTTTCCAGCAAGCCCTGCCTTGCTCTCCTCTGCTCGGGCTGCCTCGCTGGCCGGCCCCGCGCATCCTCCCATCCCCGCGGCGGCCGGGGTCCGGCGTCTCCTCCGGGATGAGCTCAGCGGGGACGGTTTAAGTAAGCCAAGCAGCTGCTTGCCCAGATTTGACTCTGCTGAGATGCTGATGCTTCACGGCAGATTAATATCATCATGCGGTTTCAACGGGGGCAGAATTAAGGCCTTTGGATGAATATTTCCTACCCCACTTCCCAGAGCAGAGTAAAGCCCCCAGGGCCACGTGTGCTGGGGGGGCGCGGAGGCTTTCCCACGGTGCTTTCCCCGTCTCCCACGTCTGGAAGAGAGAGCGGCGGTGGAGGAACAAGACGTGCAGGTGGAGCTCTCCGAGCATTGGCATGTATCGTCATCTTTATTGCTGTCATGGTGCTCGTAACTACCTCCATCCATCAATCCCTCCGTACCTCGGTGAAATTAGCCTGGTGCTTATTGGAGCAGCGTGCCGAGGTGCCAATCTCCCCCGAAAGCACTAAGCCATCCTCTGCTAGAAGTCTCTTCATTTTCCTTTCTTTTATTTTCTCCCTCCCCTCTTCTTTTT
>VZTV01129188.1:0-20736 GCA_013400875.1 Anhinga rufa
TGCTGTCCACCAGCACTCCAAGTGGTAGGTGTGTGTTTCATTTTGCATTCAGTGGGACTAGGATTCAACCACTGGGATCAAAACTCCTAAGAAATTAAATACTAACTGCATGACAAAGGTAAAAACAAATTGGGGATGTCTGTTTTTCTGGCATCTGCTGACCCCTTTGTGTTTGGCAGCAGTGAGGTCCGGATCTGGTTCTCAACTCTCTTGCCTCCAGTGCAATGCCGGTATTTTGTTTTTTGTGAGGAAAACTTGGAAGGGCTACGTTCTCATCATGGAGAGGGTAACGTGAGGGCATATCCTGCTTCCCCCTTTGCTTTCAAGCAACACAGTTTCAGTTCAAGCGCAGAGGTGTGTGCGGTGACCTGTTTGTCATTTTAAGGCCAGTATTTGGATATGAGTTGGAAGTATAGTTATCTCTGATTGCCTCTTGTACTAAGATAAGTGTAATTCTGGGAATGTCATCAGCTACTCTTGAAAGGCAGCAAAAAAGCTTGGGGAAAGCCCTGGGGAACATTTTGCTGCAGTCCCAGCATGCACGGGACTGTGGAAGGAGGGAATTGAGAGGAGTCAGGAAGCTCAAGGCTAGCTGGCAACTCCTCTCACCAGGGCTCTTGGCCACTGGACAGTGACCGAGGTGTTTTTCTGCAGATTCCTGTTTACATTGGTGTAAGTCACCAGAGGCTGCCAATGTTGGCATCAGTTCAAGATGAGGTGTGTGACACACCTGCAGGCAGAGTGCTTCTCTGAAACGCTGGTGCAAAGCTGGATAGCGACCTCCGGGAAGCACCACTCCTGCAAAACCCAGGCTTCAAAGGGATGGGCTGTGTTACCACATTGCAAGGTGGGCTGTCCCAGCTGCAATCCTGTCTCCTCTTGAGGCCAGGGTTGACGCAGCTGCAGTCAACAGAAGCCCAGAAGGCTGGAGCAAGGTTCCTTTGTTGCCCCTTGCACCCAGGTGCTCATGGCACATGGAGCAGGGCTCAGCTTCCTTCTCGAAGGCACAAGGCACGCTGTGCTGCCTCCCCAAACTGAAGGCAGGAGCTGCATGTCTGTGAAACTGCTTGAACATGTACGAACATTTTGCTGGGTAACTGCCAGCAACCTTGGTAATTTCGAGCAGAGGAAGATGATGGGGGCGTGGTGGTAGGAGTGGGTGGGACCACTGGGTGTTACTGAGACCTTTGGTTGCAGAGTGCCTGACAAACACCCACAATGGGATGGGGCAGAGCAGATACCATAAGTATGCTGGGCAGCCTGCGGGAGATTAATTACTCCTCTGGGACACACCCAGAAGGTTTCCAGCAGGCTCTGTTTGACTGGCCCTTTTTAGAGCTTTTGCATGTTGATGTGGATCTGCACAAGATTTTTGCTCGTTGTGGGGTGGAAATGAAGACTTTTCTTCTCACTGCTGATGTGTTGTCTCTTTTTTTATTTTAGGTGTGTGATGTAAAACAGTGGGCAGTCCCTGTGGCCTCCCCCACCAGCCTGCAGCATCATGTGCCAGTATGAATATTAAGAAAGAAAAGCGTACTTCAGAGCTCAGCATCCCAGAAAGAAAAAAGGCGGAACTAGACAGAGAGAACAAATGACTGCACTGTTTGCAAAACTTGGGGTTGTTCACTTTTCCTCCTGAGAAATTTCATCTTGGCCTTTGTGAGAGAGCTGAAAGAGCAGGCAGAGCAGCCACAGTGATTTTCTTCAGGTCCTTTTTTCTTTCTTAATTTAATTTTTTCTCCCTCGTGCCTGGATTTTAAGACTGTCAGCTGCCCTGATCACAAGCACTGGACATCAATATGTGTCATGTCATTGTAACGTGCCGGTCGATGCTATGGACTCTCCTGAGTATTGTGGTGGCTTTTGCAGAGCTCATCGCTTTCATGAGTGCAGACTGGCTGATTGGCAAAGCAAAGCCTTCAAGCTCTGAGGATGTGGACAACAGAACGGGGGGGTCACAGGAGCCTTACCATCCAACGCTGGGCATCTATGGGCGCTGCACCAGAATCTCCCACATGCAGCTTTCTAGACGAGACACGCTTTGTGGTCCTTACGCCGAAAACTTCAATGAGATTGCCAGTGGGTTCTGGCAGGCAACCGCTATTTTCCTAGCCGTGGGAATCATGATTCTCTGTGCCGTGGCGTTTGTGTCTGTCTTTACTATGTGTGTGCAGAGTATTATGAAGAAAAGCATTTTTAATGTCTGTGGGCTGCTACAAGGGATTGCAGGTACGTGTACTTTAAGAGCAACTAAAGATTTTCATTTTGGGGCCATTCAGCTAAAGAAATGTGGCAGTTCTGTCCTGTCTACAGACAGACTGCATTAGGCAGACCCAAAGCAGTTCTATATGCTGGTGTTTATTCAAACACAACTGGAATTTATAGCTACGCAGCATGTAATACATTGACATTGGCAGCAGAATTGCAGCCTGATGTGTGCCAAAATGAACTGACCAGCGTTGCTTTTGTTTGATGTTCAGTTTTTTCCCTGTTTGAATTTCTTTCAGTAAGAAAAACTTCTCTCCTTTGTTATCAGCAGAGAGCAAAGTTAATATGTTAAGGCAGTCTATCTCTCTCTCACTACTTTAGTAATTTTTCCATGAACCGAAGGCAGTGCTCTCAGTGTCTCAGAGGCTTCATGACTGTGGTGAGAGTAAATACCACCCTGGGATAAGAACAGCCTGCAGTCGCACACCCAGTTATCCAGTGTTTCATGCCAAGCAGCCTCCTGCTGTGAGCTCGGCAAGTGATACCTTGTGATAAACCCGTCATTTAGCCAGCTTATTGTTCAGCTGAAGTTACACAGCCCGGTGAGATTACCTTTTCACTGTCAAAGTATCAGCTGTGCTTTGCCTGAAAAGATGAATTGGTTCTAGAGATTTGGTGTTTCTGCTTAAAGCTGTGGATTTTACAGATTAAATGACTGTTAGTAAACCGACAGTGGATAAGCCCTAGTTAGTATTTGGCTTTCTGTACTCTTCAGAAAGCTGGGGGGAGAACCTGTCCCATACACAGGATTTCATCTTTTGTGCTGTGTGTGTGGTCAACTGGAGGAGGAGAGTGGTCTTCTGCCCTATCTCTGGCAGCCCTTGGAGACCTGTGAGGAGGGAGGGAATGAGCAGGGCCACCTCCTCTTTCCCTCTTGGTGGTGCTCTTAAGCAGATGTTTTCAATTCATAAAATGGTTTTGTTACATCAAAAATTAGGAGTTTTAACTTGTTGCCTCAAAACACGAATCTGCTTCTCCCCTCCTCACCTCTACTGAGGTGGCCAAACACATCTGTGGTGGCTGTACCTAGACAGGAGGTGTAATGGTAGGTGTTCATACCTTTATGAAGCTGGTTGGTTTCATTTAGTTGAGACCTAAATTAATCTTACTCTCAACACACATGGGGAAGCAGGCAAAAACTGAATTTGCTGCCTGCTGCAGTCCTCTAGAGCCAGTGATATGGGCCAGGGACTGGCTGACCCTAGCTCCTGAAGCACTAGCATGGTGGCTTTCACCATCCTCCACTTCATGCACCTTCAGTATAAAACTACTGCTTATTTCATGTCACCCACAATGTAAGGTTTGTGCTTCTGGGGCAGAATTAGATCCCTAAGTTGGCTCAAGAGGCTTCTGTTCACATGATGGCATACAATTAGTAGATGAATGTCCTTTAGATAAAAATTAGAGGTTTTGCTATAGTCACTACTGGTTTACAGAATTTGCCAGAACCAGTGAGACAAGGAAGCCGCTCTGCAGTGCACATTAAGCCAGGGGAAGGTTTTAGCTCCTTGCTTTCTTACCCTGTACTTCATAAATAATCCATGAAACTTGTTTTTTTCAGGAGATGAAATTACTTCTTTCCTATTGGAGGGGTATTTGTATGGGAGGGATTGGTTAGTAGAAAAAGTCAATGTTTGGCATGTCAGACGGGTCTGTTGAAAAGATAACTTTACTTACAACTCTGATACCATCTCAAAATATCTAGTCTAACATCAAGATTAGCAGGAAGTAGGTTCTTGTATCTTAGAATACTGTTCTGAAGACCATAGATCTGTGAGAAAATATGTGCATAGACAGGTTTATATTTTATTATCAAATCAGCTGTACCTGTAATGGGACTTGTGGCCTCAAGAACTGAAGAATACGGTCAACAAAGCATTTCTTACATGTTAGGGGATAGGTCAGCCTTTTTTGAGCTGTACTGAGGACAGAAGCACTTCCCTTCTTATAGTTCAGATAAATGACACAGCATGAAACCAGGTAATAGAAAGATCACATTACTGAAACCATTGCTATGAGAAGTACGCCTGGCAGTATTTGCAGCCAGACGTATTGTGGCTACCAACTCATTTTGTCAAGATTAGTTTTATTGGGTCCACTGCTACTTTTGTGCCAGTAGCATTACAGCATCTGCTTACTTAGTTGAAATTATTTTCCTTATGACTTTTCACAGTGGTTAATTTCAACTTTCTCAGTTCCTGAGCTCTGGAAAATGCTTAAGCAAGTTGTTCAAGAAGGAAAGTTGTTGGCATGATTAATCAATACAGGGTTATGTTATATACAGGGTTATATAGTTAGACTAATGCCCTGACCAGAGAACAAGATACAACCATCCCCTAATCATCTTAAGTGTAAGATCATTCTTTCAAATGTGAACAGTTATGTTTTTAATAAGTGTAGGAGAAGAATTCACAAAATCATTTTTTTATCAGCCTGTATCAGTCCAGTATTTGGCAGTATGTCAAACATCTCATTTACAACAATGAGATGCACCCATGGCAGAGTCATCCACAGGAACTCAGGGTCTTGCAAAGTTAATCTCATCTAATATCTCTGTATCTTTGCAGTGGAGATTTAATATAATTAAAAACATACAAGAAGTTAATTTATTCCTGGAATTCATCATGAAAAAGCAATAACAGGCACTAGATGTGTCTTTTCAGTCTAACAACATTGGTTGTGACCTGGATGATGCCTGTGGTGAAATTACAGAACAGAAAGCAACGTCGCTTCTGTTATGGCCCTTGGACAAATGTACAAACTCTAATTTAGGTTAACTGGAAGGAGCCATAGACATATCTGGTCCATAGAGGGTTTGGGTTTTTTTTTGTGGCAGAGAATTAGAAATACAAAGCCAAAAAGGAAGAAAATACGGCTCTTGTTTAAACTCCTATAATTCCTTTTTTATAGAGCAAGACCTTCTACCATTTATTTTCAAACTGCTGTGCCTTTCATTCTGGAGCTGTAGAGACAGTAATCAGTGGCCCTGGTTTTGGAGATGTTTGAGGATCCTTTCATCTGGAAAAGCATCTTTTCTCTGCAATAGAGAATGCAAAGAATGGAGCTGTGTAATTAAATAGATAATTGCTACCCAGCAGCAAGAAGACCAGGCAGACTTTTCATTTGAATGTCTTTTTGGGGAAAGTATTCTATTTTTACAGTCTGTAAATCACTTGAAATGCAGAGGCTAGAAGAGGCAGCATGTTATTATATTGTAGTTGATAAGAACCAATTCAAAGTAAATTTTCACAATTTTCACAATTCCTAGTTATAGGAAGCAAATAATTGGTGATGCCTTATTGACATATCTTGGTATGGATACAGGATAGTTGCAGGTATGTCTACAAGCCTTATTTGGGCTTGGGTACTTCACTTTGGTGCTAAGTAATATAACCTAAACATAATATGTCCTTAAAGAAGTGGGTGGGGAGCTTAAGACAGAGCCTAAGCCAGGTTTGTCTTCCGTCTCTTGACAGTTTCCCTTATGAAGTCCATCATCAACAACTTTTCTTGGCTTTTTTTTTTTAACCTCTAAGGGCACAGCCCGGCAGAGCTGGCCCCTGGCATCTTGGCTGGGCAAACACAGCCCCTTCCCCACAGCTGGCAGCTGCCTGACTTGCAGGTGAGCCACAACCCACCAGTGACAGCCTGACCATGTGCCAGGAGGAAGAAGCTTAATTAGCAGCACATACGTTATTTCAACTGCAAAATTTGAGCAGGTTTCCTTGTGGGGAGCTAGGCCATCATGTGCCTGGGAAGTCTTGGGAGAGAGCAGAGGGGAAAGGGTGCTGGCATGTCAGGAAGGTAGCTTGATTTGGGAGTTCAGTTTCTGTTACTCCTACTTTGTTCTACTGGAGCGGGGCTGCATTGCCAGGCAGGTTTACCAGAAGGGGATAAAATAGCTCCTCTTTTCTCAAGTCTTTCCAGAGTGCTGATGGCCTTATCTGGGAGGCCTCTTGCACGTCATCCCCTTCTCACCACTTTCTCTGTTCATGGTCCACTGTCTCCTAGCTCAAACGGGGCTTGACTAAATGGGTTTCTGACAGAAGCATGAAGAAAAAAAAAAGGGCATGTAAAAATTGGGTTCCATCAGTCAGGGGACCAGCTGCATCCCAGCCGTGCAGCAAGGGGTGTCTCCGGTTTGGTCACGTGAATGCATGGCTGCATTTTGCTGTCACGTGGCTTAGCAGGCTGGGCCACTGGCAGTTATGCCTTTAGCAGATATACATCCAGTCAAACAAAGCAGAGGTTTGTGTCTTCAAAGGCTGCTGCAGGTGGCCTGGGAACATTAGTCTCCCCTGGCCACTTTGTCAATCTCTCTGCTTGGGCCCAATTGCTGCAGATTTGGGCTTCCCTCCCTCACCCAAGCAGTTTCTCCTCCAGCATTGCTGGGGGGTGACTTGACTTCTTCCTTTCCAGGATCCTACTTTAGTATTCTCTTCTCATCACTAAGTGCTGAGGTTTCCTTAACATTTCACCCTACTTTACTCCTGCTGAGCATGTCCTCTTGTACCCCTGCTTTGTTCTGGGAGAATGTTTTTTTCCCCTGGTGCTTGTCCTGCTCAGTCCCAAGCAGTGAAGTCTCTTCCATGGTATTTTTATCTTTTCAGGTGTTTCAGAAGGTCTCCTGCATTCATTCTTCTGTCCTTTCCATGATTTCTTATTTTTTTGCCTTTTATTACTGTTCATGTCTTCTCCTGTTCCCTGCTGTGGTATCTTGGGGGGTGCCTCCATCAGAAACTACTGGAGTACCTGGGCAATAGTTCAGTTCTAGAAGTGCAGCTTTGCCCTCAAATACAAGGAAAATTCTCAACAGTTTTCTGTAATGAAAAGGTAAAACCCAGTTTGAAGTCAGCTGTGTCTGTAACAGTCTATCTTTGCTGCTGGAAGAGTTTGTTTTACATCTCTTGCACTAAGAAATAGTTCAGTGTGTTATACTTACTGGTCATCATTTCCATTTGGGAGGCTGGGTGACTAGGAAGATGGCCTGAGCAGAGCGTGATAGGAGCCATCTAAAGGATGGAAAGAGGATCCGGAGCTGCTTGTTGGGGTGTATGAAGTAGGATATGGCTGCGCTGGGTGGGCTTGTGGTGTGTGGAGCCATGCGGCTGCAGACTCCTGGATGCTGGAAGGTAAGGAGGTCGTTGGGAGTTGCAGAGGAAGAAGCAGGAGGTCAGCCAGGACTTTTCTCAGAGAGGGGAGAAAAAACAGGAGGAGAAGCAAGCTGCTGTGGAAGAGGCATGAGACTTGCTAGAGCTTTTTGATGCTCAGAGCATGATGTGAAAGGTTATAATAGTTGCAGAGTAGTTTAGGATATTCAGTTGTAGGCAGCAGCATGCTGTAAAACAGCATTATTTTGTCTGAGAAACGGCCAAGCTGGCAAGCAAGGAAGAAAGCACCTTGTAAGCTCACATTGCTGCATGTGGGCAATGGAAGCTGTTGCTCGGCTGGGGAGCCCAGGCAGTAGGAGAGCAGAGCAAGAGTGGTTTTGCCCTCAAAGGCAAGGAAGCTTCTTGTTTGTCTTTCTAAAATGCAGAGCATGCATTTTTCAAAAAGCATATTTCCTCTTGGATTCAGCTCAGAGTTTTTCTTTTCTGATGCCAGAATTCTGAATTCTTGGGGTGGGAAGAAAGAAAAAAAGCAAGGGGGGAGGATTTCTAATGGAAATCCTGACAGTCTGAACTGCTTTTGCTGTCTGCGGTATAGTGCTTCCTGTAACCTATATGGCCAAATGCCAGCACGTCATCTAATACACACTTGGCTGCTGAAAGTTCACGCTAAGGGAACTGCTGTGTTGGAATATGCCAGGGAAGGAAAATTGAGTTCAAGTGCTAAATTGCTATTGAGCCTGAGGGAGAGTATTAGTAACTTCAAAGGAATAAAGTGAAGATTTCAGTGTCTTGTTAGATTTGGTGGTCAGCTCATCTCCTGTGCTACGAAGATGGGCACATGGAAACCAGTAGACACGCAGCAGATTATAAATACAATAGGAAAAATAAACAAAAAAATTCAGGTTTTCAGTGATCAAGTTTGGCACCTGATTTTCTCAGCAAGCGTAAATCTCTTCCATCAAATGGTGCTCAGTGTGAGACTCTCACGTTACTCACTGAGAAATGTTTTACTGTGGCACATGTGTGTACCGAGGTCCCTCACCTCTACCGGCATAGGTGAGATGCCAAGAACTTCTTTACAACCCCACTCCAGTGATGTGGGGTGACAGAATGCTGGCTGCCCCCGAGAGGCCAGGAGGATAGTGGAAGAGTAGCAGGTCTCCCTTTCCATCAGAGTTTTGCTTCCAGGCCTCAGAACCAAGACTGATGCTGCTGTTTGTATATAGGATGCAAACATTAGGAGAATATTTAAACTCAATAAATGCTGTGTATTCACTTAAATGCAAGAAAAAAAGATTAAAGCAGCTCTTTCAAGATGGGGGTCTAACTTATGCTGAGCTCCTGTCTTCAGTATGCCTGGTGTGGTGGCGGTGAAGGAAATTGGTGGTTTTGAGTTCTGCTTCCTTCCCCAATGCAGTTGCCCTGCACTCTGCTGCTGTACAACCCATGAAGCCACCCAAAATTCTCCCCTTCCTGCATCCCCCTTTGCCTTTTCCTTCTCACCGAGCCTTAGTGCCTCTGCAGCTCCTCCCCCCTGCAACCCCGAGGTCTTGTTCGTGCCGGAAGATCAGTATTGAGGAAATGTAATGCCAAGAAAAAGATGGCCTGCAGCCTTTTTACCTCTTTACTTAGGCCAAGCCAGGTTGTTGCTTCAGCCCCCCAAGCTGTAGTCAGGAGGTGGTGGTTTTAATTCCCTTTCTGCTGATTCAGCATAAGCGATTGATGGTTTGGGCACGGTGCTCACTGGCCAAACAGCAGTGGAAAAGGTTAGGATGAGTGGTGTGAAATTTAGTGGGTCTTCTTCTCTGCTTCTTTCATGGATGGAATAATTGACATGGCTTCATATTTCCTGCCCTGAGTCAGAAACCTTCCAAATTTACCATGCACAACTGAGTTTCTAATTTAGCAGCTTCAAGCCTTTTACTGGGCCAACCTGGATTAGGAACACTTAGTGCTTCCTTGGCTTTTAAGGTAAAATACGAGAGGTGACCAGCCCTTGTGGCTGTGCCTGAGTAGTGGCCCTACAAGTACAGAGGTCTTTGGTTACCTCTGTATCGCTGAAAACTTGTAAACATTTGGCTTTTCCCCTATAAGGTGCTTTATCTTGACTTAATTGAAGGGTTAGCATCCGCCACATGGGAGCCCCCGTAGTGTGATGATACGACTCCACATGGCTGACGGCCAGCAAAGAGGCAGCGGTGTCATTTCAGGGCTTGGGACTGATCTTACTTTGAGTCTCCGCATTTCCTTCACCCCCATCTAATGAGGACTCTCACCACCTACATAAAAATTATTAAAAGCTAATGGTGAATTTGCCCTCACTTCTCCTAAAAATAGGAGTCTGCCGGCTCTAGCTTTGGTACAGAGAAGTCCAGGAGGTTAGATCACACCAATATCAATAAAACCAAACTCTGAATCCCCCATATATGATGTCATTCTGCCAAAGCAACCTACATCAAGCTGATAAACTGACTTATTTTTTGCCTTTTCTGTGAGTAGCAAAATATATTTAATAGTTGAGTCTCTCACTAGTGCCCCCTGCACTGTGTTCCAGTCCCTGTTTCCACACCCTAACATCAGTAATGCCATCAGAAGTTTACATATGTTTGTATAGGTTTGGTTATGAATGAGCATCTTTGATTTGCTTAATAAATGGGAAAAGATGCATGAGAAAATGGTGTAGTTAATTTACTGTTGAAAGTGTAGGGATCTTATCCTCTTCCTCAGCTTGGGGAAGGCAGTGGTTAGAGAACTGCTTTTTCTTCTGGTAGCTGCTTACCCTTATATGACCTTGAGACAATTTTAAAGGGAAAAAAATATCTGTTCAGGTTTTGAGCCATCACCTGGTTATAGTTTTAAACAATTCATTCTCCTGCCTGAGTTTAGGGTATCCCAGGTAGATGGAAATCTATTCATGGCTGCAGTCCTCTGCAGTGACTGCAGGTATGGAGGCATGGACCTTGCCTTGGTGCATTGCCCACTGGCAACCCTCCTCACCCTCAACAGCCAGGTTTCCAATTTATCCCAAATCCCCTCTGCTCCTGTGAACCTGCATGGAGTGTAGTGTCCAGGTAGGCTTTTTTAAGCATTGATCTTCTTAATGTTATCTGTTTTTATTTTGTTTGTAGTGCACTGTTTTCAAGTGGGCCAGAGGCCATCTCCAAGGCACTAGGGCTTGCAGAGTCTCCCCTTTCTTTTTGGGCAGATCTTCTTGCCTCTGGTCAGCTGCTTGTGTTCGGTGGGTCTGGCTGTCATGCAGAGCGATTGAGAGCAGCTGCCGAGGCAGGTCAGGGGCCCTGTGCTGCAGGAACCATAACTGGCGCTCCCTTCAGCATGTTGGCACTACCCTCACCCTTTTCCTATAGCCAGTGTGGAGTGCTGAGAATGCCCTTGCAGCTGGCCTAAGCCTGTTTGTTAGCCCTCATCTGATTAAAATGGGATTACGGAATCATTTCACAGGGCTGAAGGTGTCAGAGTAGGATGCCTTTGCTTCAGTTGTCTGTCAGTGGATTAAGCGATCAAAAGCACACAGATGGCCACCTGGTAGTTAGTATTCCTGCTGGGTAGGGTTTGTCAGGGCAAGTTTGCGTATGTGAAAGCCTCCTTGGGTTAAGCTAGCATAGTGCATTTGCACAAATATTTTACACATTAAATTGTTCAGGTATGCAGGTAGCATATTGACACATTTGGAAATATAAGCAATAAAGGCAGGGTTATTTTGCCTGGCTGGTGCAATGCCCTTGGGCTCAGCGTTAATCTGCTTTGGCTGTGTAGAAGATGAGAATGATTGGGATCACTGCCACTCAGGAAGCGACCTGCCTGTGCTGCCTGCGTGGTGTTGTGCAAGGCTAATCCTTCCCTGCCTTTACCCTTTTTCTCTTCCTCTTAAAATGTTTTTGCTCTTTTGTGCTGCTCCATGGGAGCCTGTTGCAGTGCCACCTCATTGATCACAGCTGCTTAATTTCCTGTTTCTTCAGAAGCATTTAAAAGCTTTTTTGCTATTTTGCTAGGAAATGAGAAGATAGTTTCAGGCTTTGCAATGGAAATTGGCTTTGATAGTATATGCTGTTGTTTAATATGGCACAACAGCAGCTGCACAGGAGACTGTCAAAACTAAATATCATGCCTTCACTTAGCTAAACAAGCATCTGCCTAACCCCTGTCTCAAGGGTTGCTTCCAAGGACGAATGAAAAAGCTTTTACTCAGATCTGACCCCAGCACAAAATGTGACATTCAAATACCCATAATGATAAATGGGACTGTTGGTTTTCCACGATGATAGCCTGGCAGTGCTACTGCAGTGTATGAAGAACAGGAGGAGCAATTGCTTGCTGCTGTTCCAAGCCCTTAAAAGGGGAAAAGTTTTTGGTACACAAATACAAAAAGACTTCTCTTACAGAAAAAGCATTACTGAACTGTCTTCAGAGATGTTGTTGCACAGCAGTGCAGTCTGCTATATTTATATTGATATTTCACAGTACACTGTAATGTTTTGCTTTGGTGTTTTAGGAGAAAGGAGCTGCTTTTATATCTTTTGAATATAGAAGGACTGATGTTTAATAGGTTGTCTGGTTGTAAACAGGAAACATATTTTAGTCTAATAATCCCAATAAAATCTAAATCTCATCTAACCTCTGTATTTCTTAAGACTTCTTTTTGAAAATAGGTAATTAGGACTGATAATAAAGTGTTATGTGGGCAAATTGCCTTTAGTGAAAGGTGCGAAAATGTTCTCTGCTGACAGACTTACACCAAAGAATTTTAGATGAGGTCTCTGGATAAAAAGGTCATTTAAATAGTTTTCTGTTGTCATTCCTAGGCATCTGGCAGCATTATGTGCCTCTCTGTTTTAAGGAATCCTAAAAGGAAAGGTAACTGAGAGTTGGCAACAACTAACAAAAAGGAAACTGTAATTATGAAAAGTTTATCATACTGATTTAAAGAAGTGGGATAGAACTAATGAAGAATTAGGAACAAGAGTATGGGTACAGCAGAAGCGACACTTGCAGTGCAGCTGTGCTCAGAGAGGAGGTTAAATCTAGAACTGAGCAAGCCTGAGCTCTGTGGGCCTGTAGAGGAACACGGTGGAAAACACAGCTTGTAATGTTTTCAGAATTAATTTGTTCCTCCCAGCAGGGGGAACAAACAGCAATAATTCCACAGGTAGATGGGCTGTGAATTAAAACTCTCATTTATTGTACATCAGCACAAAGAACTGAAAGGATTCGTTGCAGAAAACTTTTTCAGACAGAGCACTCCCATTTTTGTTCTCTGTTCTTCCTCTTGAAGATTGGCTTATCTTGAAAGACACTGTGACAAGAGCAATTTATTAAGAGAAAGAAATCTCTGTTATTAATATTTACTGTCCTCCTGCCAGATATGTCTCAAGGCAAACTGTTGACAGGAGATAATTGTTGTTTTATCAGATTATGATGACATAAGATTATACAACACAAAACTGAGCTTTGTACTTCTATGGCTAATAAAAGCTTAAATGCATTAATCTTAATTTACAGTATTAAATGGCTTAGAAAGCCACACAATACAGATTAAATACATAAGTAATATTTGAATGAGTCAAGTGTAAGAATAAATCAAATTGAAGAAACCTGACAATTTTAATAGTTAATCAATCCAGAGAGCAACTTTTATACACAAATCTGTAGATTTGTTCTAGGGGCTGGTCTTGTATCCCTGTGCACTCTGAGTATAAATGAATGCCAAGGATAAGGTGCTTGGTCTGCTTTCCAGCCCCTTGTAAGCTCTGGGCCATGCTCACTTCCATGTTTCATTCACTGCAAGAGACTTTGCTCCTGGCCCTGTGCAAGCCCATCCAGCACCCTCCTCTGCCTTCTCCCCAAGGACTCTTCAGAAAACAAAACCACAAGTCCCCATGCTGCTTTGTGCTCTCCACAAGCAACTGAAAACCAGTTTCTCTTCCTTCAACTTTTTTTTAAGACTGTCTGGTTACAGAGGCTGTAAAAGAAAACTTGGTAACTGGCAGGCTATGGATTTGATGGAGCTATTGCCAGCATGCTGTTCAGGGTTATCTCACTTGTGCCTTGTGCTCCATGTCTGTGTGTCTTGTATGAAAAGCAGGTTGTCAGCTGTTGTAGGCAGAAAATGTGAGCAGAGCTGCCAGGCTCTGTGGTAACACAAATAACCAAAATGAGAGAGCTGCAGGCAGGCAAGCCCCAGGGACTGAGAGGCAGCCACAGAAGGGCAGGGATATAGGCAGTTAAGCTTAAACTTCTATCAAAGAAGCAAAGAGATGTAAGAGACCTGGCCAGGCTCTGCCCTGTGGACACTGGTATAAGAAATCAACACTAACAATTTACCATGTTTTTTCCCTTGTGGATTGTCTTGCCACAGACTGACCTGTAAGTGGTTTTTGCTCAACTGCAGCTGCTTGCATGTGTGTTAGTTGTAGATCAAGATTACGCTGCTAGCCGTAGAAACAGCCCTCTAGCTTTTTTGTGTTGCATAAAATGGTTGTGCAGTGCTCCTTAACATCAAAGGCGGAAGAGCACAGAGACTGCCGAGCAGTTCGTATTGCATTTAACTGTTTTGCCTATTTAAAAGCCAACCATGACTTTACAAGCAGCATCACAACCTCTCCTCCCCTTGCTACCCCTGCTATATCTTACCTTGTTCTTTCCAGATAGGCATTTGTCCTTCCCTTCCCTCTGCATCCATGTTCCCAGGAGCAGACAGGTAGTTCTTTTTTGGAGGTCTCTGGAAGCTGCTGCTCTGGCTTACAGGTAGTTGGACAGTTAAGTACTTCGGATTGCTGGCTTCTACGTTAGCTTGTGGTTTGCTCTGTTGGTGCGTGGCAAAGTATCTTCTATTCTGTTGAAGCTGCAGGAATCATTGAGATGAGCTCTCTAGTCTGTGACTGCATCTTGTAGTTACTGGGAAGCAGGAGGCAAAAGCTCCTCTTGATCTTTTAATAGAGCAGCTCTTTTTGCACAGGTAAGGAGAGCCAGGAAGAGATCTCTGCACCCCAAACAGCTCAGCCATCACTCCAGGTATTGGAGCTTTGAGCTTAATACGTGATGAGAAGTCTGTGCCTCTCCACTTGCTTAGTCAGCATGAAATCCAAGGAGTGCTGTTTCTGTTGTGGGTATGTTGAATTGGCTTAACTAAATTTCAGTTTTCCTAGCAAGTAGGAACCATGTATTAATGAAATGAGAAATGATGCTAAATATTAGCGATACTGAGAAGAGGTGCATGTCCTGAGAAGCTTTCTCTCTGCACTGAAATGGAGTAGTAGAAGGTATGAAAAAATTACTTTTTTTTTTTCCCCTATTATTATGCTAGGCCAGTATAGGATTCACAAGGTTAGCTATCTGAAGGAAAAATCAGGTGAGACTCTGACCATATTCAAGTCCATAGTCCAAAGTCCATAGACTTTACTCCAAATTTTGTATTCATCTGTGAGCAAACAGCTGTATTTTATCAAATTATGGGCTGTAGTCACTATTTATTCAGAAATTTTCTGTACTCTTAAAAGTTTTAGTTCAGTGAGTCCTGATGACTACACTTGACAGCAGTGCTGCAGCCTCCTGGGGGGCTGAGTTTGGGGTAATGGCTTTTCAGCTTGGGGCATACATACCATGAACCAGTAGTTTTCAGGAGTTCTTCAGTGCTTTAGTTTTACCAAAAGGAGATGGGTGTAGCTTTTTAGTCCTGCTTGTGACTCAGCCATAAGCCAAGTTTGCTGTTAGACATGGCCTCTCTAGGTTTGGGACTGATAGAATGGTATACTTTAAAAACTTCCGTGTTGGCAGCAGCTACATTGGCATTTCATATCTGGGTTCTTAATTTGGTGATGGTGATTTTTAACTACCAAAGGGCTTGTGATCATTAAGAGAAAATGGCAACTGGCCCATACCAACGTACAGTCAGAAAAATACATAGTGTGGTCATGCTGGTTACACAGAACAGGAAACTAGTAATGAATAGAAGAGAAGGAACTGCTGGTGTTTAGTCTGAAATGGCTGCAGGGCTCAGCAGGATGAAAACACAGCTTACCCAGGTCTGTCCAAGATAAAGCAATAATTTATACTTTATGTAGTTTGGCCAATCAGCCAGGAAACACTGCATAAAATGTGTCATTGGTTCTTAAATGTAAGCAGTGATGAAATCCCTTCACAGAGAATGGATATCACTCACTAATGGATTTTGCCGCCCCAAAGAATAATGACATTTAGTTCATTCATGCCCATGGTGGTGTGTCATCGTTGGAAAAACGCTGGAGGAAGGACTTTTTTTTGTGAAATGTCTGGCTGTTCTTGGTAATCTCTTAGAATAGGGAAGAAAAGAGGACTGTTTTCTATTTAGAGGGAGTCTAATGGATGAATCAGCACCATACATAAAAAGCACAACTTTCAGCCCACTTCTAGAAGGTGACAGCACCTTTACTAGCTGTATTTGTCAAGGTGCCAGGTTGAATAAAGGGCTTTACAGTACAGGACAAATTGGTAATATTTATGGGATCTAGAAGGCTGTATTCATTTTCTGGATAAACTGGTTGTGTTTAAGCAAAAACTACTTTAATCATTCTTCCTGTTCCTTCTGAGTAAAATTTTAAAGAAAACAGAAAGCAATTTTTTATACCTATGAGCTGTCCTGATGTTTAGCTCCTTCCTACATATCCTGTAGGAGGGAGATCTGCTTTTACCTCTCTTGTGATTTTTTTAGCAGGGACCATGAGAGTGCTGTAGCCACTAGCATGTTAGGCATTTTGATTAAATCTCTCATATTTGTGCAGACACATCATGAGTGCAGGGTGGCTTTTAATTCCCTTAATTAAGACCTTCACTGCTTAGATAAAGACTGGTCCTCATATGAGGGAAAACAATGAATATGAGACACAATCAGATGGGCAAAGCATCTAGTCTTTAGAAAGATGGGGAGACCCCAGTGTCACCTGTGCACTGGCTATGGGTACTTAGATCCGTTCACTTGGGCTGACTCCAGAATCCCTTCATTATGAAAGCAGCTTACCGAACTGGGGGTATTATTTTTCTACTAGGTCCTAAAGTGGCCAAATAAGCAGATGCAGTAACAGATTTATTTTTTTTTCCAGGCAAGAAAATCAACGTAGGAAAAATCCAGAGGAAAAAAGGCAACGTTGTTTATGATGAATGACTAAATAAAGCTGAATGAGGGCTAGCTAAGCACAAAATCTAAAGTGGATGTAAACATTCCTAAGTGTTTGAAAAGTGCAACTATGAACAGTAGGTAGAGATGCTCAAATGTTTTGCGAGCTCTGTATACCTAGCAATGATGTGTGAAAACAAAGGATGTAGAAGGAATACAGAGATCAAAATTAGGAACTAGGCCATTATCATATGAAATAAGCCTTTCACAATTAAAAACACAGGTTAGTTTAGGTAAAACACTGCATGGTATATACTAGGGAACAATCAGTAAAGGAAGGTTGGATGGATGAGGAAGTCTTCTTCTAATCGTGGTACTTAGGAGTGAATAGTGACCATAACAACCATTACTCAATGTGTAACCATTACCACATGTTGCATTTGGTGTTAAACTGACCATTTGTTAAACTTCTGTCTTTCTGTTTTTATTTCTAGGCCTCTTCCTTATCTTAGGCTTGATACTTTACCCTGCAGGTTGGGGATGCCAGAAAGCAATAAGCTATTGTGGACCTTACGCTTCTGCTTACAAACTAGGAGACTGCTCCTTGGGCTGGGCTTTCTACACAGCTATTGGTGGCACTGTTCTGACGTTCATCTGTGCAGTCTTCTCGGCGCAAGCTGAAATAGCCACATCCAGTGACAAAGTGCAAGAAGAAATAGAAGAAGGAAAAAACCTTATCTGCCTCCTTTAAGTCCAGTGGGGAAAAATACCAGCGCCCAGATCTTAATCTGCTTTCCATTGACTGGACAAGCAGATGCGCTTACCTTTTTCTACCATTTGTATGATTGAGCCCCATGCATTCCAGCCTTGAACTACTGAAATGGTCTTTCTTCCTTGCTGGGTAATGAGGATCAGAGAAAGGATCCCAGGAAAGCAGAATGTAAATACTTGGGGATATTTTAGTTTCATTCTATGATCAGGACATAGTAGAATATATTAATCTGACTGGGGAGGTGAGGAATAGTGTATATAGCAGGAATGTTGTTGTTGTAACTGACAAATTCTGATTGATCAGATTGCCTTACCCACCTTGGTCACTTTGAAGAATTTGCATTTAAAATAATAAAAGCCAGCACATTTTTTTTATTATTATACAAAAGAGAAGCCTATTTTTATTAGGCTGCGTTTCCAAGGGCTCCCCTCACCTGTGAATGTTTCACCACCACCTGGCTTGGTACCATACTTTTCATTGAGGTGCTTTTTGATACTGAACTTTCTTAAAGTACAGTGCCTTCTCAGATAGTAAGTATATGTTGGAGAGAGCAAAGTTGACATGATACAGTTTACACCAATCTTTAAGCATTTAAAAAGTTGAGTCCCTACCAGGTTTCCTGTGTGTGCCACTTGCTACTTAGCAGGTAAATTATTTTGTTTCATTGACTAGACAGAAAGCTGTTGTTACACTGGCTTTCACCTGATTCTGATGAAATTGTCTGAAATAACCAGTGTTAGTACAGCCTTTATTAAAACTCCTGAAATCCCAAGCAGATGACAACTCCCCACAGCACAGCTGTGAATGCCAATAGCCTGGCCTTGGCTGTAGCCCCTCCTACAAATGCACGTTGGACTTCAACATATTCTTCTTTCTCTTGCCAGTGAAACCTCATTTCTAGTCCACAGATCAGTCTGTCTCATGACCCAGAGCCACATGAGTCCTTAAGAAATTTACATTCTTCAGAAAGTCTTGCCAAATTCTATGTGGCTAGGAGGATCTCTTCCCTTTTTTTTTTAAACTCTATGTAGTATGGACCCTTTTCCAGCTAAGTCAGCAGAAATAAAACAGACCTTGCCACAAATTACATTCCTTTCTCAAAGGCAGTTGGTTGTATTGCTTGTGGTGTTACATCACTTACTAGAACTACTTCTGAAAACAAATTTAAAAGGTATTTTAAAAAACAAAGGAATGATGCAACTGTGCCATAGGAGCATTGGGGATAATTTATCTGAGAAGTAGTTCTAATGAGATAGTAGGTGAATTTTAGACTTCTCTTCTTGGTAGTCTGACATGATCCAATGACAGTGTTGCTCTCCATCACTTCACTGTCTAATACGGAGCAGAGATTCCTGTTTATGCCTTGTCAGTCCCTTAAAGAGTGCCATTAGGTATTTTTTGTATTAAAAAGTCATTGTTACTGTACAAGTAGACAGCTAATTTCAGTACACTGCTGAAGTCATTTGCAATACGAGAGCTGTCCAGCAGTCATGACCACCGAGCCTCAAGCATGGGTGAGCTCTAGCACTAGTGAACACTCCAGTCCTGCTGCGCAGCGTGGAGACCACCCCAGCCTGGCCTGTCTCTGGAGCAAAGCGGGCCCGGCTGCTGGGCTGTGCGGGTCCGTGCCCAGTGCACCCTCAGGCCATGTGCTGGATGGATACGGAGGTGACCACTGAGCAGCTGTCCAACACACAAGGTCAACTTCTGCCAGCATTAAAAAGGGATTGTTTTAATCTAGCCTCTTCTTGCCTTCACCTGCTCCCACAACCCATGCCCACCATATTCCAGTTTAAAATGGATAATTCACTTTTCTTTTAAATATTTAAAAAACCCAAAAGTTATGGTCTGGAACCACATCTGCCAACTACGTGCACAAAGCAAGATTTTAACAAATCAAAATTACTAGCACAAAGTGGTGTCTGAGGACAAAATTCACAGCCAGCACCCTCCCTGTACGCACCACGCACCCTCTGACGGGCAGGCACGTGGCTTGTACCTCAGGTCCAGCAGAGCTGCTCCTTCCGATGTTCCTCCCTAGCCCCCCGCTGGCGTGTGCGCCACAGATGCTGGGCCAGCAGCCCAGCTCTGCTCCTCGGGGCCCACAGTTGGGAAAGGTGGGTCCGGGAGAGGTAAGAGTAGCCTATGCATCAGCTGAAAATTAATTATGAAACAGAGTGACAGTTTTAGCTTTTCTTAGGTGGGTAGCAATCCAGTGTCCATGTCACCACTGCCAACAAATCTTGATGCAATATTAGTGACAAATGCTGCCTTTGCTTGAGCACTTGATTAGTCAGAATAAGGTCAGTTCTTCCCAAAGGTATAGAGAGCATACACCGCTTCAGCTTAGAAGTAAACAATGA
This sequence comes from Anhinga rufa, assembly GCA_013400875.1. Lineage (NCBI taxonomy): Eukaryota > Metazoa > Chordata > Aves > Suliformes > Anhingidae > Anhinga > Anhinga rufa. Next base: position 19,621 of record VZTV01129188.1, read on the forward strand.
CCAACTTTCATTTACATTATTAGCTGACCTCTGCTGTGATCTACAGAATGCTTAAAAATTTTTAATAGTGTGGTTTTTAAGTACAAAGGAGGTATTTTCAGTGGCGTATTTTGCTTTTGTTTGCATTTGTAACCAAGAAGAACCAGCTTTTCTGCTTGTTGCTGGTATACTATCAACTTGCTCTGCAACAACATAATCAACTAACTTGCAAGAATATCCATGTTCATCACATAGCACAGATAGAAGACAGGCTGGGAAGAAATACAGAAATAAAAAATCCTAATTTCTTTTCTCAGGGTTCTGTTTTTCTAGCAAGTGGTAAGATGGTATATATTGCAGATTATTTTTTTTTTCCCCCCAGATGAGGTTTTCAGCTATAGAGCACACTCATTAAATTTGACAGCTGTTTAAAGTTGTTCCTGAAGTTCACCTCAGCAGTAGCTTTCAAAAATATTTAAAAAAAAAAAAAAAAAAGAAAAAAAGATAAATCAGCTTAAAGCTAATTTAATTAATTTCATGACAGGACTGCAGAGTGTAACTGCTTCTTAATGTACATGCACTGCATAGGATCTAGAAGAATTTGCTGTGGATTCTTTAAAACCTGTGTGCCAATCAATTCAGTTTAACTTTGTTTTTGTGGTATTGAAGATTTCTTCAGACATCTGTGGTTTGACTGACTTCGTAAACTTGTTAAGTGCCATAGACCTTTTTTCTTTTTAAAAATTGTAGCATATTTAAAAAAATATATATATACACAAACTTGTGTGAGATGTGCAATACCAGGAATGGGTTTTGTTGTGGGGTTGTTTTTGCTTTTGAACAAGATATTTGAAAAGGGACTTCCCAAGGAAGAAGTGGCTGGAGTTTTGGTGGTGTGGACAAACTAAAGCATACAGTAATGCAATAGAACCACTGATTTTGAAGATTAGTACAGCAGTAGTAATAGCAGCTTAAAAGTTCAACAAAAGTCTCTTCTAGATTGATTTGAAATACTCAGATCTATATAATACAGACAATTCAAATGTGAAGCTCTGTCCATCTCTGGCAATCTAAAAGCTGAAAAGCTCAGCAAGGTTTCTTAACGTGCTTTATTTATAGTGTGGCACTGCAAAAAAA
>VZTV01129200.1:0-25374 GCA_013400875.1 Anhinga rufa
CCTATGCACACATGATGTGTGTGGTTTTTAATGCGCCCCTTGCCTAGGCTGCGACGCAGTCACAGAGGCAGGCTGAGAAGCCTACAAGTAACAAGCACACCTGGTTAACAGCCTTCAAAGATAAAATTGCATCACAGGCATAAGCTACATTTTCCCATCAAGAGTCACATTTGTTCATTCATTAAGCCCTCATGTCGCAGAGAAGCCAGAAATATTTACCAGGCAGAAATGTATAAGCTTTATTCAGTGGGCTTGCTATCCTGACACAGAAACACATTATAGAGGAGCGAGAAGCCGATGCCTAACTGCAATACCTATGGAGAACCAGTCAAACAAAAGAAACAGTAACAGCTTGAGCACTAATGGCTACAGGACCTAAAAAGCCCCTAAACACGGCATAAATCTCATAAAGTAATGCACTTCTTTATGAGGTTTATTCCCAACTAAAAATCAACCTTATTGCTAGATTTCCATCAGATTATTAATTAAAAGTTGTTTTCTTTAAACAGATCTTCCAGTGGCGTAGGTCCCAAAGCACATCGATAGCTCTTCATTTATGAGTGACTTTGCCCACCACTGACCCGCAGCCCCTTTCCTCATAAAGCCAACCTGCGTTGAACAACTCAGCCCAGCCACATTCCCCAGCACTTGGAGGTGACCACTGAAGACCAGTCTCACCAAAGAAATGCAGGGAGACCAGCTGTAATTTCAGAGGTCAGATGTTTGCCAAGCTGTTTGATTTAGCAGGCCTCCATCCTTTTGCAAAACAGCTTTATAAATAAATATTCACAAGTGACCAAGGTTTACATTTTGTTCCAAAAGAGCACATCTTAAATCAGTATCTCTTAAGCTCTCCTAGAGCAACGCTTGAATGGGATTCAAGAGGGGGAAGTTCAACCTATGCAGAGGAGAGGGAACCAAGGAAAAAAGAAACATTTGATCCAGAGAGAGGTACTGAATCACACCAAAAGTCTCCTTCTTCATGCTGTACTTGGCTACAAATAATTTTTCAGCCCTGCTTGATTTTTTTTTTAAGAGACAATTTTAAAGAGGAGGTTTAGGACTGAATAGGTCAGTAGGTATAGAAATGGAAATGGCAAGTAATAGAGAACGTTGTTGCCAGAGCAAACCTGGATATAAATACACCTCTCTCAAGCATCTGTCAGTTTCTTTTGCTGTTGGAAAATATTTCCTATGAACAAAAAAATTGCTTGTACAAACTTCTGAGGAAAGTAGGTGTGAATGGTGACACACATTCCAATTCCAGCGTTTATTTGAAGGAGTATTTGCAAATATTTTTTACTGGTGTTTAGCCAGCTCTAAAAGAAAGCGGCTTGCCCATGGTATATAAAAGCAGTAGCAAAGCTAAAAAATAAAATCCGGAGCAAAGAGCTACCCATTCTTTAATTTTGCTGAAGATTTTTCCTGAATTACAAGTCTTTTTTTATTCCATTCAGATTTTATATTTTTTCAAACAAATAATTTATGTCAAAGAAGCTCGAAACTGGGTTACAATGAAACCATCATTGATAATTTGCAAAGCTTTTGCTAATAACTGCTGTAAAAGCATGTTACTACAATGAAGTCTGAAAATCCATCATTTCAAAGCACAGGCCCCCTTTTTCTTGCCAAAAATCCTTTTCTGCTATACCAAACCTCTGACAGCATATCCCGGTTTGCATTACCATAGCATCCAAGCAGCTCACACATGTCTAAACAGCCCTTAGTGAAGGAAATAAGTATTACCGCCATTTTTTGGATGGGGCTAACCACATTGACAGAGACAAAGACCATTCCCCATGCTCTCCCTGACATCTTGCCAGTCAAACCAACTTGATCCAACTCAAAAGGAAGAGTAGGGTTCTCCTCACTTGACATGAACCTGCCATCTAAGTCATGCATCTTTATCCAGGCTAGTTGTCCAGACTCCATTCACAAACAACAGAGATGTCCTCCAAGAAGTGGTTTCAGCCCACCTATCTAACACCACAGTCCAGCATTCCTGAGTGCTGCTGCAAAACCAGACTGTGAAGTCCTCTTCTATGGCCACCTCCTCCCACTGTTTCCCTTTGGGCAGCATTACCATCCATGTGGATATGCTGTGAGCTAGATGAGGGTAGGACCATATCTCTCCTTTGGAGATTAAACTGGTCGTGTAACTACAGCCCTAACTGCTTAGCTCAGCCTGGAAGAATCACAGTCTGTCCATGTCTGGCTCTTCATCAACAAGAAAGGGAACACAGAGGACAAACTTTTATAAAATTAAAAAAAAAAAAAAAGTTGAGTCTTGCCTGGCATTTTGCTTTTTCTTCATCTTTTACAATCAACCTGTTCTACCCCCGACGACTAATTAAAGCTTTTGATAATTAAAGCTTTTGATATTTGACATATCTGCACAACAATTGCAAAGTATATTTAAACTGTAAAAGCAACATTTTGGTGAGACTGTTTCATGAATATAATTGAAGAACAGCATTCTCAATATGGAAAGTGTTTGATTTCTTGACCATCGCACAGCATGTTCTTAGATTCTTCTCTGAGGCAATAAGGAAACGACACTGGGACTGGGTAACATCTCTGGAAATAGTGATGGAAGGAATGGAAACATGATGCAACACACTGAATCTCACCAAGTAGCCTCAGCTAAGGACTCACCCCAGAGCAAATGCTGATGGGCAGACCTCGCACTTCACTCATGAGCTCCCTCTCACTACATGAGGGTCAGCACTTTATACAAGGTACCAAGGATGCACCATAGCTGCCCACTCCAAGCGCTGTGGTTAACTTTAATCTAACATGCCTTGGGTGGCAGCCACCTCTGGTGTCTCCTGAAAAAGTGTGGTCCTCTTGACAGTTGAATCAAGGCAGGCTGTCACACAAATTTCAACCCCTACAGAGTTGTCAAGCTCAGATCAATGTGTCAAGTGACTCCAGAGAAAGGCAATGCTGATGTATTATTATATTCCACACTGTTCCCAAGACTTATTTGATAGAGTGTACACTGAAGTTTATCAACAACATACCACTGGCCAGCACAAATAACTTTCCTAAACAAACTACAGTTGTAGTATATACAGCACATGCTCACATATATGCTCAACAGCATATTTACTAATTGAAACCCAAAAAGAAGCTACTGCTGAAAGCAGTTTCTTCTGTCTCAGAAAGCAATGTTCTTCTTGTGAAAGGATGTTGGTAGGCTTTCAGCATATATTGAGATCCTACAGTAAGTCTATTTAACATTAAGCATCAGAAACATCTTTTTGTTACAAGTTTGGAAATCACTTAAAGCAGTGGTCATTTGCTCTACAACTGGAAAGTTTTAAGCACTACGAAAATGGAAACTCAATCATTTATAATTAGGGATTGTCATTTATACATCACTTTCTGGTGCTTCATTCTGCTCCCAGTTGCAAGTATCCAGAGAATCAGCTTTTGCCTGGCCAGGAATGTCTCATTCTGCTCTCACCACCCGCCCAAAGAAACCAGCAAGGCAGGATATTTGTTCCCTCTTGTTTATAATAGGAAGTCACTATAAATCACTTACCAATGGAATCCTGTATACCTTTCCACTAGTATGAGTTTTCAGTATACAGTTTACTGTAGCATGCAGTGCCAAGAGTGTAGTCACTGGACAATACCAGCTTTGTGATACAGTATGGTATTTTTCAGGACTCACATAATTATTAATAATATATGTAGCGTATATTATTTTTTTTTCACCACGAAATTTCTTCATAAATATTCGCTGGCTGATCCTGACAGCTCTCTTGCAAGGTAGCCTGCAGTCCCATTTTAGCAGAGATGGAAATGAGCCTCAGAAGTCCAAAGACAACATGCCTAGGCAACACCTTGACCATTTCAAAAGGATCTAAGAGTAGAATTTTCCAGGATCTCTCCTCTATTTGAAAGGTTTTCTTTTGTTCTTCTGCAATCAGAAAGGCCCACACAAAGAAAACAAACCCCAGGGTTCTTGCAGGCAAACCATCCTTAAACTGGACAATAGCATCTCTTACCTCCATTACATTGCTATTACACCTGGTGTCATCAAAATAATATACAGATAATTCGCAAGAAGATGTGCATCTAAGTGCACACACAGGGCCTTTTTACATACCGCATCCAGTACTAGACAAGAAAGCCAGAGCATAAATGCCTACTCCAATTTACAACATGCAAAGACTCTCTGGCTATGTGGTGCTTGTGGCACATTCAAATATTTCAGAACAATTCAGACCCTTAGCATTTGCCAAGTCCAGACTAATAACTTTTATATACTTGGATGACTTCAGGGGTATGCTAAATAATGTTAATTACAGTGACATTTTAGTCTTTGGATCTAAGAATTCTGACCTAAGAATATCGCACTTGTGTGGTGATGAACTGATCACCTAACGGCTCTGCCGGGAACAGCAAAAGAAAGACCAACCACTTACGCAGGACCAAGAAGCATCCACGATGCTCCCCTGCTTGGAGTTATATACAGCTCAGGCCGAACCACAACTGGCTTAAAACCCTGCTTTGTGTTATCAGGTAATACTGACAAAGCAAAGATGGCTTGAAACCAACAGGGGAAAGAAAGTGTGAATGAGGGAATGAGACAAAGAGGAACGGTACAGAACATTATGTAGTAGGGAAAAAATGGGACGTGGAAGTCAAGACACAGTAGGTCAGTCCCACATGACCGTCATATTTCTTGAAGCTACTTAAACATGTACAGATTCCTGACGAATTACACACCTTCTATTCTAGCTCAAAACAGAGGGGAAAAAAGAACTGCTGGCCCCAAATGGTGAACACTATAAAATATTTGTTGGTTCAGTAAAAGGTCCCCTATAACTTATCTTCATTTTAAAATTGGCAATGTTATTCAGCTGTTTCTCTCTCTGCCTCTCCTGAACTTTCTTTTGTTGGTTTTGGAGACTCTGGCTTAACATGTGTTGACCAGCATTTTCAAAACAAGCAAGAGGAGGAAAAAGAGGGAGGAACAGGAAATAAATTGGGGCAGCTGAATGAAAAATGAAGCTCACATGTGTGAGTAAATTAGTGGTGAGATGAGGTATTTCTGTAGGTCACATACACCTTGACTCTAGTATTTTCCAAACCGCAATTTCAGGGCACACACAACTTTCAGATCTCTGGTCCTCCAAGAACAAAATTGGGTTAACTGGAGTTAATATTCTTCTGCACTGACACATCTCTTTTCCTCCCGAAGGACCCCAAACTAAACCATGAATCACACAAAATGACTAACGTTTATCCACATCTGGGGAGGGAAGGTGGCTTAGCACAGGCTGCTCAGCAGTGCAAGGGAGGGGAAACTGTAGCCCAGAGCACCAGGCCAGGCCCTTTCCTCTGACAAGAAATGTCATTTAATCTTGGTGCAAAGACTGTAGCACCTTTTGAAGAATCCAAGGGCAGCAAACCTCAGCTCCTATAGCTTGAACTGGAGGAAGCAGGAGTTGGCCTTCCCATGCTTACACTTGCAGTGCTCCCATTTTGAGCCTGATGTGAACAGACAAATGAGTTTCTGTATGCAGATACCGCTCAGCCAGAGACTCACACTACCAAAGGTCTTCTAAACATAGACAGGACTCATCCAACCCAGCACAGCAACTCTTAAAACACTTTTCCTTTTGCAGCATCCTCCCAGGTTTCCTCAGGGACATCAGACCTATTAAGGATTAATTACAGAGAAGCACAGACAGGAAAGGTCGTGCTGGAAGAGGGCTCAAACTGCCGAGTCCCCTACAGAAACGTTCCCCGAACTCGCCCCGGTGGCTGACCCCCTGCAGACCCCAGGCCACCTCCACACAGGAGCCGCTCAGCGTTGTCCCTTGTGGAGCCATGCCTGCCTTGAGCAGCTCCTGGACTGGGCAGGTCCATGTGAAACTGGCTGGTCGGGGCCAGCACTGCTCGTGCGGCAGAGCCTTTCAGTGGAGGGATGAAAGTCCCCATTTGAGTTTCAGACGACCTGTGGCTGCAGACACAGCAAGGCACTGTGACCTGGGAGTGCATGTGATACCAGTCACAGCTGGTTTGATCTCAGGGGGGTAGCGGATTTCTACTGACTAAGATTTATTACCATGTCCTTTTGTTGGGTGGGAGGAGGAAAGCTGTCAGAAACTTGCAGGAACAAGGTCTGGGCCCAGGCTCTTGAGAAAATTCCTTTTCAGCAAAGCTTTCATTTACCACTGCTGTCTCTTTCTTCCAGGAGGAGGTTATGGAGCAGCTTGTAATGAAGTCACCCCCACAACCCCGTTACCTCACTCCTTTGGCTTCACAGTGACACCAAGTATAACAACTGACCTGTCATCAGCTGTTACGTCCTTTCAGATGAACAAACTGCATAATGACAATTTATGTTCACAGTGACAGCCATAGTGAATATTTTTCCCTGTCACCCCAGTGTTTTTTTCCCAGGAACAGCTTTAGCCCTGGCCTGACCTCTTCTGTTAAGACCCATAGGCTGGGTCTTGCCAACGTTGGAAATATCCCTTTGCCATCACAGTTCAGACCAAGCCTTGTTCAGGGAAATCTTTCTTTGAAATCTGCTTCTTGCACCAAAGCATCAGATATAAGCTTTAACTGTGAGAGACTGGTACCATTCAAATTTTCTTCCTGAATACCTGGGAACTTGAAGACTTTTTTTCCCTGTGCAGCCTGGAGCCTGCTGAAGTGGGAGTAGGCATCTAGTTACATTTTAATACATGTGATTTTTATAAAATGAGTGTACATGCCCACAGAGACTGGGATAGGTGTATTTTATAAACCATAAAAGAGAATTGAGTTTGCAGGTCTATATTAACATTTGCATTAATAAGTGCACTGAAAGCCCCACATAATAGTAGGCATGGTGCAAACGGTCTTACAGTCTTGGGCTATGCACCTGCAGGTAAGAATTTATGAGTGAGCAAACTAGATACAAACCTGGTGTAAATCACTTCATTGTTCAGGCTGTCACGGCTGGCTCTAAATTTCCCATGACCAGAGACAGTGTGTTCTCCTTGGTGAGATGCAGGGCACTGTGTGAGACTTTTCTTAGCCAGACTTTAGTAACTTGTAACGGGAGTCGGGGCTGTGTAGTGTTGGAGGTAAGTTGTTAACGAACTGATGGTTATATGGTATTAGGTTCTTCTCAAGTTTGCTGCAAAGCTGACTGAAATCAAACCTTTCCTCATTAAGGTGGCATGTAAATAATAGTGTAATGTTGTCAGATTCCTTGGTGACAGTCTCCCACATGCATTTCATAATGGATAAACAAATATCTGACCTAGGCTTAATTTTTTTTGGGTGTTATTTAGACAGGAATTTACAGCATGCGCTGTGCTGATTGGAAGGATGAAGTAGTTAGCCCTCTTATTGCAAACCGTTATGGGTTAAGAGTAAAAAGCAAGTTAGGCAGCAGGGAAGGGGGAGAGTGAAATAAAGAAAAGAGGAAAAAGGAGAAGAGGAAGAAAAAAAAGAAATGAAGGAAAGAGCATGGGAGATGTTAAAAAAAAGGAAATGAGAAAACGGCAAATGAAGATTCATTAGGAAAAAGAAGAGTAAGAACTATGCAGGGAGAAAACATACCACTGTGTTAATTTTCTTTATTTTTAATATAAAAATATCCTTTCCCCACCCAGGAATCTTGCTGTTGTGCAGGCAGGCACGTTCAGGCTTTCGCTCTGGATCTAAAACGTTTAATTGGGAGCTCTTAAAAGCCTAAAATAAGGCTTTAAAAGTAAAAAGCTAAAGTCAAATGCAGCCAGGGTAAGCACTATTACACTCTAGCCCGATTGTTTTTCATTAAAAAAGCAGGGTGAAAGGGAGGGTTTCAAAGCCATATTTCAACCCTAGCCTGACACTACAGCAGTAAAATCTGATTTTGTTATGGTAGTTGGCTGTGGGTTTGGGAGCAGACCCTACATATGCGGTGTACGAATGCGTGCACACAGGATATTTTCAGAAGCCTCCTGCAGAACTCAGAGAAACGTGCCCCTGATTCCTGTAGCCCTACTCGCAGAAGCCAGCTCCTCTCCTGCCCCTGGGAGCCAAGCGGACTCAGACATGGCATATGCTACACAAAGGCAATTTAAATTACAAGGTGTTGTATTTTCAGGCAAGTGGAGGAACTTCTAAGTGAATGCCAGAACTGATTTCCATGGTGTGTTTAGCCAGCAGCATGGAGTAAAGAATGGATAAGTCTGTCAGGGAGAGGAAATTCACTGTTTTTTTCACTCGCCTGTAAGATAGAGAAGAGACTGATGAATATGATCTTTTTAAACATAGCTACTTCCATCCACTGCATGGCATACTGGGATTTGCACAATACTTATGTCCAAATACTGAACTCCAGGTACCTAAGTTATGTCCCAAACTTACTGCACTCTGTGTGATCACAAGCATAAAAAGTCAAGCAGCTTGTAAGCAAATGCATAAGCACATTCAGGGCTCCAACAGTCAAACAGCCGCAAAAATGGCAGTAGGCTGCTTGATGGTAATCCCAGACAACTGTTGCACAACAGATCCTACAAATAAAGAGACAACGTGAAAATTTAAAAATTATTTATATCTATAAAGAGATACAGATATATTCATATACATACATATCTGTATCTGCTTCTATATGATGTGTTCACAAATATGGGAATGCCTAAGCAGTCTGCCTTCCCACTAAGCGTACCGTGAGATACAGCAGTACAGTCACACATGGTATTTTCTGTGGTCACTGCCTCCCCAGAGGCGCAGGACAGACCTGCTCTGGGGCCAAACCCAGAGCAGTGGGTGAGACCTTTCCCTGCACCACCTCAGCACCATGGCACAGCAACTGCAAGGCCATTGGAGGGGAACACAAGAAGATAGTCAGGTGGATTTAACAACGCCAAGTAAATCATGTTAGTGATTGACAGCGTCTCTCTTCTGCTACAGGTTTGTGTGTAGGGTTGGATGAGCTGTTTTAACCAACCTTTTCATAGATGCCACAGTACGTTCCCCAGTCTGTGGACTCTGACTTGGGAGTCCGGGATGCAAATGAGGTTAACAAGAGCTGTGCTTTGAATGTATAGAGATGCATGAAATCATGAGCATCCACAAGGTCTTAAGGTAACTAAAATGACTTCAAATTGTAATTGTTCGGTGCCTCGGTTCCCCGTTTGTGAAATCCTACAGACATCTTATGAAAACAATTTTATTAAAGTTTGTGAAGGACCAGATGGAACATATCAAATGGCACAGAACAGCACATCATGAAATTAATCATCCTGTCCTCAGAGATACTTAGCTGCATTCATGTTAGTGCTCTGCTGGTAGAGAAGCGGCAACGAGCACCCAGTGAGGATTTGAGGCTTCTTTCAAACTGGGTTAGTTCACATACATCAGAAAAGTATCTCTTTCCTCATCTAGCTAGAAATGTGATGGAAACCCCTTTATTCAGCATCCTGAGGAATTACAGGAACTTACACAGAAAGCTGTAGTCACACACCTCCCTGACTGTATGCAGAATAACCAGCAGAAAGAAACATTTCCGAGTGAACTGCAGGGGGAAGAGTTGGCCATGGATTATTCTCACCTCCAATTGTACAAAAATTATTTTAGTGTTTGACTGCATTTTTTTTTTGAGTCAAGTTTTTAGTTCTGTTCCCTTTGCTTTCCCTTGTGAAGCTACTGCAGTCTTCATGCTCCTGCTCACCACAACTTGCACTGTTATTATTTCCATTACAGGATTTCTTCCCAAACTGAAATATTCCCAGACACCTTCTGAACAGGCCCTCAGAGATTCTAGTAAACTGGAGGTATCTCAAGAAGGGCTGTGTTTTCAGTTTTTCTATTCACCAAGCAAGTGAGAGGCAGTGCAGCAAACCAGGCAAAAGGGGGAAGGTTCCTGGAGCAGAAGAATTGTGTGCCCAGAATTATTCAGGAAGCCAAAAGGTTTTGAAGAAGCAGAAACGCCTCCTTCTTCTCCAAACATAATCTTGTATTTACAAATGGTTTGAGTCCTAGCACAGTGCAATTTCAATGACTCTGTAGGAGAATCATACTCAAAAGAGCTCAAAGACTATCTTGACTATCATGGAGATTGGTGCAGTGTAATAAATCAGCCAGACCGAGTTTGAATCCTCAAGGAGCAGCAAAACCTTAACACTGCAGATGCTCACTAATTGAAAGTTGTTAGAACCCTTCACAGCAGCCTTTGCCTAAGACAGATGAGGCTCCTGCACTCCAAAGGAGCATATGTGGGAGGTCCTGAAACAGTAGTAGGCCGGTATTTAACATTGCAAAGGCCTTGGATGTGAACAGCTTTGTGGAAGAAGATGGAATTGCTCTTTTGGCAAAACATGTGAAACTGTCTGTGATAACGGGAATGAGAGCAAGGATGACTGAACAAATATTTGCACTGAATGCCTTGTCAGGACAGGGGAATTGCTACTGATATGATCTTTACTTTCAGTGTTACTGCTTCTGACAGTCTTACAAACTTTGCAGATGTTTATTGGCCACTAAATCATTCTTCAAGAATGTTGGCTCCGTTCCCAAACCTGAAAAGTCTGAATGTGAAGGGGTTTGTTATTCAACACACACTGCTGCTTTTGGAGACAGCGATTTTCAAGAAACCAGCAGGGAAGCGTCGTCAACTGATAACAACATGGGACTGAATTCAGACTTCTCAGCACTTGGGGCCTCAAACATGAGGCAAGCTTGAGTAAATGTGCACCACGTAGCAGTGCATCATGCATCCACGTGGCACAGCGCTCTGCCTGAGCCATGAAAGCAATGTTATACCACATTTATGGGCCTGTACCACAGCAAAGATTGCTGCGGAGAGACAGGGCTTACTAGCTCATCCTGACCTTGATACACTGCTTGCAGTTCTTGGTATGGCACAACTGCATGGATTTTGGGGCCTCTCTAAAACTCACTCTATGACGCTGCAGAGGTTATTACTGTTCCATTCAGCTCCTCTGACTGTAGGACACACTGCATAACAACAAGGCATATTCAAACCCTCTGCCATTCATCCCAGGAAGAATGGTTCTCAAAGATGCAATGGCTGAGCTGTAGAGGACCCTAAGCTGCCATTTTTCAAGCCAAACAGATTTGCTTTCAAATAGAGAGTATCCGAACCATGGGCAATATGCCCAGGCTGTTTCTCTGAGTGAAGATGCCAGTTCTCTGAGATCACTGCAAACAGCTCTCACCTGAAAAAGCTACACTGGCCACTGGAAACTATACCTAAAGGGCAACTACACCAAAAGAGTAGTAATAATAATAGTGACACTAATAATACATATCTTTTAAATAACGAGTGATAAAAAGTAATCCATGCCTTTGTACTAGTAAAATGACAAATTATTGAAGCACGATGCATTATTACCTCAGGGGAAAAATGGATTATCCAGAACTATTAAACATATTTCTCCCAAAAAGGCACTGATTACTTTGACCAATGTAGCCCAAGTCGCAATAGTGGACATGTTCTAACAGCAGTTAAAGCCAAGAGCCTCCTCTAAAACTTAATTGAATTGCTGGCTATCAGCCTCCAAAATCAAAGACAATGTTATCTAAAGCAGCCCCTTGTAACAGTCTTCTCCCAAATGGGGTGAATACTGTTTGTTTAAAAATATCAGGTCGGCGCAGCGATAGGGTGCTTCAAAAACACATAAGACAGGTGCAGAAGGCAATAATGTCTTATTTACTACTTATTTGTTTTACATTAGCTCATAAGTGTTTTCCTGGAAGTCAGGAGATTTGTTATTAGGGAATTCTCTCCTGCAACCATCTACTATATCAGACTTAAAACACATACATATTTATGGTAAAGCCATATGGTATTTATGGTTAAATCAACTGACATATTTCAAAAATATGAATTCTGAATAATTTGAAAGATCTGCATATCAAAAACTACTCAAAAGTTTTATCAGCACGTATAAACAACCAGTCTTCCCTTCATAAAGCAAAAAAACCCCTTCACCCAGCAGGGTTTGCAAGTAGGGGAAACCGGGCTACATATATATGCATAAAAATACCAAAAATACCTGCATTCATAGAATGCAATTCCTCACACAGATGCAGCTGGCAATCACTGTGGACTTTTTGCTCAAGGAGCAACCAGATTAACTTTATCTCAGAGTAACTCACACTTCTGTAATTTGCTTATGTGTCTTCTCTGACCTGCTTAGATGCTTTCCTAAGGGCAAGCAGCATCTGCAACAATGATGTGTTTGCATAGATAGCCTTGCATCCTCATCTGCCTTTTAAGAATTTCCACTCCTACAGAGAAAAGCAGTGAGACAGGAAGCCATGGTTGCAGACATAAATAACATCCATATTTTTCAGGGAATAACGATGGTGAAAAAAACTGAGATCCTTTGATCCCTCCAACACAGTCCAACTCTAGGCTTTAAGCCTTTGGATGGAGAATGGGAGGAGGACTCTGAGCAGCCACGCAAGCCAGGCAGCTATGACACAAAGTCTCTAAGCTCTGTGAACTGAAATGGTGCATATTCTCTAATTAACTTACTGCTATTATTAGTAGTACTTCTGTTTCCACTTTTAAAACAATAAAAGCTTTTTCTTTAATTTTGCAAGAGTTTTTACTTTTTAGTTTTGCCTGTGAGCCAAAGCCTTCCCGTAGAGCAATAGCCTATACATCACAGTTTGCAAAGTTTATGGAGACCTGCAAAGGGTCTGCAAAGCAGACACAGCCAATCCCACGTACTGACAACGCCTGCTTTCCTCACCGCCTTCCTTCCACAACAGCGGGCAAACAGCCAGTGCACCACCAGCTAATGTTGTATTTGAAGGAACAGATTCATCAGGGCACACACAGCACACAACCTACCTAGTTGGTTGCCACCAACCATTTTACTTCAGATGAACAAACTAGCACGGTGTCGGCAAAACCAGCCCCTCGGAGCACTGCTGAGAGAGTGGCTCACCCACAGGCAGGACTCAGCTAGCACTGGCACATACCACCAACCCCAACCACAACTCAAGGTTAAGCACATCTTTTAGAAATACTCTCCTGATAGTACTTCCTAGGCAACTACCATCTCAGGTAGGAGCATCCTGAGGGCTGCTCAACACACCCTGAAGGCTGTTGACCACCCTTAGCCTCCTCGAGACTCCAAATAGTGTGGCCTCTAAAATGAAGAGAGCAAAATGTTTTCTGTTCAAATGATTGGTAATGCAAAAGCAGAAAATTCGTGTATCAAAACTAAGGTTTAAATTGTACTCCTGTTTGTCAATAAAATCAGCCTCATTTCCTTCTGCATCTCAGAGAAAAATAGGATCTGTAGAAAATGGTTAGCAGGACACTAAGTTTTAGAAAAACGGGCAAAATTTATAAATGGAAGTACTATGTAATAGTAAGATATGTAATATAAAATATACTGCCTAAATACTACATTTACTTGCATGGCACATTTTAAAAAAAAATTATATTTCAAGGAAACAGTACAAAATTTTCTCTGATTATATAATGAAGCTTCAGATGAGTTTACAGCTTTCTCTGTTGTTCTTGTTCTCATAAGATACGTAGATGCCTTTACAAAACATTCCTACTTTCTAAGCAGCAGAAAGGATGCCCTCCATTGGGCAGATACACACTTTTGATTTATTTGGACAAAAAAAATATTAAAATTAAACAGAATAAATTTTCAATCAACACTTGTTAATTTGAAACACTAAAAATTCTCCTATATTGAAAGCAGATTGCTCTGAAGAAACGCTCATTTTCAAGGTCATAACAGCGCTGGCAAAACTCAAAAAAAGTTGTAGTCCAACTTGCTTGTGTTCAGCTGTGTTTACTTAGTCTCAATTTGACAAAAGTCTGCCTTTGATTATACATAGCAGTCATCTGCCCACAGATAAATAGATATTACACAAATGTTTGGAGGGAATGACATTTGGCTACCATTATTTTTGGAATAATTTACTCTGCATCCTGAACTTAAAACACCAAAAATGATTCATAATGTTTTTTGGACCCAAGTATTTCCATTTAATAAAGAAATTGACCTCTATGACCTTTGTGGACTTTATATTGTACACGTTAGTGGATAAAAATTGTTAAATATTCTGTATGCCTGGGAAAGGTGGATTTAAACAGAACTGAGACCAAAGCCAGTGGCACATCTGGTGCACTCGCTGCAGCAGGTCAGAGCCCAGCACCTGCACTGCAAAGGGCTCAGGGTGCTGCTGGAGAAGGGGCTCTAACTTGGCTCAAAAAGACAGCGCACCCCATCACAACCTGCAAGCAAATGTATACCGCTCAGCTCTCTGCAGAGCATGCACCTGCAGTTAAAGGCCACACTCGCAGAAAACCTAACGGTTTTCTGAAATACAGAATTTCTGTATTTCTGCCTGAAATACAAATGTGTTTTCTATTTCAAATGCACCTATTTCAGATGTAAACTTAATAGTGTTCTGCCTATTATTTGTAGGAAGAAAAATGGATCCATATTGGATGCCAAACTGAAATTCTGCCTTAACTGAGGCAGGTAGCTGTTTCATGACATTTCTCTGATGTGGATAGAAATTCTGTCCAGTTAAAGATATTACTTAGCCCAAGGCATTTTGTGTTATAAGTTATCCAGGAAAAATGTAAAAACTTATGAATAAATTACAGTCCCTACTCCCATTCCCTTCCTCTTCCTAATTCTTTTCCCTTTAAGCCCCTGTCAGCTTCACAACATCAACTACCCTAAACAGCACTTCCATTTCAAGCACTGGAAGTATAGAGCGCAATTCAAAATCCATGAGGGATATTATTACTGCTGTACATTTGAAGTAGAAGATGTTTCCCAAGGATGGTGATAGATGGAAGAGTAAAACGTAGACCAGACAGAGGGTCAGATAGATTAGTTTATGTAAAGTTAGCATGCTTTCAAAAATGTCTTTTCAATTAGAATACCAAAATGAGGAAAGCCTCTGATGCAATAGGAACCATATGTGTTTGACAAATCCAGCTTCTCTATCTTTGACATGTAAATATTCAGTATAAAGAAAATTAAGACATTTGTTTACAAAGAACTAGTTTATGTGTTTACAAGACTAAGCTGAATATTTTTAGATGGAACGATTTTATACCAGTCATATGATTTTATACCAGTTATACCCCTCATTTTCCCTTGTTTCAGGAAGGAATATTACTGTGAAGAAGGAATGTGTTTTCGATGTGGACAGCTGGAGGTAGAGAAAACAGATTTCTGTCACGTGGAACAAATGCAGCAAATTCCTTCTTTACAGGCTGTTTTCTTACAGAGACTAAGTATTAGTTGCTCATTACACTATGATGCAAAACCTCACTCATTCAGAAGTGTGCTAATGATTGCGACCCAAAGAAGAGTTAATTCAGATGGAATCCAGGAAAATGAGGCAGCACAGAAACCTCATCAGCAGTCCAATCACATGACAAAATGCGAGGCATCTCCAAAGCCACTGCCTGCCAAAAAAAGAAAGGCTGCTGCAAGAAAAATACTTTCACAGCTTGATATCTGGGTCTTGTGACTGCTATCCAAACAAGGAGTAAAAGTGGTACTATATAATGTGGCAGGGTAAACAGAACCACCCACTCGTCATCACCAATCATGTTTTTAATTCAGATAAGTTCTGTTTCTTTAAAAAATGATGGGGGAAAAAGAAACAAAACCTTTTGTTGAACTTGAAAATTATACGTATAATCTGATCTGGCATGACATATCTTAAGTTCATATATATCATGACCTATATAGGAATGCATGATTTGCCATGCAGGATCAGACTATCAGTCCATCCCAGTGATGTCCTTTCTATGCTGCTGACCGGTGCTCATCTCAGAGGAGCACAAAGACATTGCCCTCAGCCAACTATGCAACAGGTTAAGAAAATTTTCTGCCTGCAACTTAAAGATGATGACTTGAAAAATTTTCAAACAGGAGATCTGATCTGCAAAATTGACAGAAAGGAGTAGACCTGGGAGAAGTTCAAACTTTCAGGAATGCTGGGTCAGAGAAGCCTCCACATTTGGCCAACCTGTCTTACAGTAGCTTGAAAACTAGTTACAGTTTTCAAAACAGGTCTTGGTGGGATTTGCCAAAGTCTGGGTTGGGTATGATTAAGCAACAGTATCAAAACTCTTCTATACTTTTCTGTCCAGCATAGTCAGAGATTTCAGATGTACCAAGAAACTGGGAAATTAATAACCACACACCCCATACAAACACACACCCTTCACCACCACCGCCACTAACTAGAATATTTCCCAGCCTCGGTCTAAGTTCCGTTTTTTTCCCTGAGTTGTGAGAAACAGTTTGGACTAATTTGCTTTGTATTCTAAGCAAGGTCATACGCTCTTCTAGAAGTGTATTTGCTTTCAGCCTGTGTAACATGGAAAAAAATGCCAAGACGTAGTAACTAGCTTCAAAGGTGCCTTCTAAGAAGAATGGCAATATCCTGAATGTTTATCTACCCTCATTTGTCAAACACTTAGAACAAGAAAATGTCAGTCTCAGTCCAAACTTCTCATTTTGGACTGTGAAAAATGCTAATATCTCCTATGCTTCTCTAATGTATTCTAGAGCCCTTCCCCATTACACTCCAGATTCCTACCAGTATTTCCATCATATCTGCTTCCCCAGTATTTTATTTTCTTACCTTCCTCCCTTTGATATCTTTTCTTTCCTCTTCCTTCCCCTCCATTGCTCTCCCCTTTCCTCTTCCTTTTTGTTCTTGTCCTCAATTCTGCATTTCCCTTTCCCCACCCTCTCCCAGCGCTCTCCTCTCTCTACAATCATCCAAAAGTTTCTGTTCTTTATTTTCCCATCTATTTATTTCATGGCTGTGAGTTTTCTTTTTTCCCTTTGCTCTCCATCCTTTCTTCTATCTTTTGCCTCCTAGAACTGAAATGATACTCCAGCCATAACTTACCTGAAAAACAAGGTACATCTTTTAAGTCCATTGTCAGTACTAAAGGGATGGGAAGTGTCTCAAAAAGAGCTAAATGACTATTCCAGTCACTGCCCTGGACAAACAAGTGTAGCTTCCATTGACAGCTGGAGGAGTTCAGCGCCTGAGTCAAGTTATTCCCCATTTGCTACTAGTCACTGTTTGGCATGGGAGTCCTGCTATAGCAATCTGTCCCTACACCAGGGCACGGAGAGACAGACAGAATTTCTTGCAGTGGCTGCAGGGTGTTGGTGATGAGAAAAACAACTCATAACATAAGTCTTTTCTTCACTCTTAACTGAGAACGGCACCTAACATAAGTGAAAACTTTGCTGAAACTTAAAAGACCAAGGAAGTGGTCTGTATAAATATGGAGACAGTTATGCACTGCTTCACCCCCTGTATTCTGCTGGATCTCTGAGAAAATACAAAACATTGCCAGAAAAGTTCCTTGTATGGCATGCATCATGTAATTAGTATTACAGCTAATGAAAATCTCTGCCTTGGCTTCAAGTGAAGTGGTTTAACATCCTGTGAAAGGACAGAGTTACACCACACAAGCAATTAGGTCAAGAGGATAAAAAGACTAAGCAGCATTGATTCCCTGAACTTCTTGAGATCTGCCCATCAAAACAGTAGATGTTTGCTTTCCAAGACGAAACAAGCTAATAGAAACATGCACTAGAAATCATCTTTATGGCCAACACTCCAGAGAAAATACTGGGAGCACTTTTGTTTTTCATGGTGAATGTATCACCCCTGTAACACCCCCCAGTCTAAAGCCCGGCTCCCCCCTCCAGCTGGTGCTGCCTGGGCAAGCTAGAGCTGTCTATGCATGGCCCAATCCAACTTGCACACTCCATCTTTCAAAAGTTTCTCCATTTTCTTCGTCTCACTTTTTTATATTGCTTCTGGTGGTTTTTTGTGTGTGTTTTTGCTGCTGCTTGCTTCCCACCCTTACCGCTCTCCAACTGCTTGCCGGGCAGGCACAGCAATTCCATGTAAGGAACGCAGGGAAGAGAAGCATTCCTTGATTTTTCTGTGCACAGTAACTTGCATGACATTTGATCATACACAGAGATTAAGTCATTCATGAATAGGGCCCAAAGGGAGGAACAACTCCAGAAAAACAACCCTCCTCGCTGGTAGTGGAGCATCCAGGACTCCGCAGTCATTATTGCCACACTTACAATTCGTAGCTGATCTGGCAAAGCGAGGAATCCAACTGCAGGCTCTGTGGTTTAAATAAAATGTATCTACAGCAGCTTGGATCAATGTTTAAAAATGTTCCATGTTATTTTAGTCCAAGGACAAGCTTTTAAAATTAAAAGAAAACTTTGGCTTTAATTACAGATTAAAAGTGAAAGTTGTTTAAAAAGAATGCAGTTCTGAGAAGAACAGTAATAGAAATGATTTAAAATTTAAAACTTGTTCTTCTCTCTCCCAGCATGTGACAAGTCTCCTTATATTTAAAACAAAAGTTTGAAAGTGATTAATTTGTGGACAATATTTAGGGTGCTTCTGCCTTGCTGTCGTGGATCTTTGGCATAGTTCAACTTTTTCCTACATTTACGTTTTCAAGCTAAAATAAGTGTCAGATTTTGATGCGTGTTACAATGGCCAAAAAAGCACCACAACTGTAACTTTTACCTCCTTTCCCCTAAATTTTGTTACTACATGTGTGATGCAGCACATGTCACCACCTTATACATGAATGCAAAGGGTTTATTCCAGATCAGCTACGAGCAATGCAATCCCAAAGTGGTTAGGTGCTACAATAGAGAAGCTGCTGCTCTTGGGATGATTTTCAGCAACAATTGCCCATCTGAAAATCATTAGTGCATAGCAGTGGATTTTCCACATGTTCATATGCTGGACAAGCAGGTTGCCCTTGAAGTATGGTTCCCCAGGGGAAGAAGGAAAACCCAGAGAAAAGTATTCTATTGTCAGATCACGGTTTCACTAGAGCCAGACAAAAATATGGTCAAGCATTCACTTGGCTGCTCTGCTGGCAAAACTATAGGGTACCGAAATGGAGACAGCTAATGAAGAAGGCAAAGAATGAAGCTCAGGAAGAAGATCTTAAAGGAGTACAAATATTTGTTTCTTTTTAAAAATCAGAACTAGGATTAAGTATGCAAATTTAATGGCTTTCATATTATTGACCTTTACTTTTATAAGGCCAAAGAGGTTTAGAAGGGGTAGTATTTTCCCAACAAGGTATCTCCTCTTTTAATTGGGTTGCGTTTGAAGCACCAAAGAGAAAGTACTGAAGGAGCCTAAATAAAAAAGTGTATGAATATAACTAGGCAGTATTTGATATTTAATGCCCCATTAATCGATAATTTGGCTTGAAGGAGGAAAAAAGTTGGCAAAAGGGAATGGAATTCTTTAGCTCCTTGTTTTACTTAAGAAAAATTCCCAACGGGCTTCACTTAAACAAAGAACTTTAGTTTTCCACTGGAAAGACAAAAAGAAAATCTTGGTCTAGCATGTGCTGCCACATGCTTTAACTACACAGTAAAAGAGTATGTACTTGGATCCCAGGCACATTTCAAAAGCGTAGTATTTATTAGCTGCTCTGTTGCCAAGTTCCACTATTATCATTTTATTATAACTAAGGTATATTTTTACTAACTAAATTATATTTAGGTCTTTAGTTTAAGCATTTGAAGGTCTCAGAGTGTCACGTACAGATGACACACAATATATCACAGAAATTTGTTGATTTTCTCCCTCCTCCTCGCCTCTATAAACAGTTACCCTATATCTGTGATCTTGGGGCATTCAACTTTCCTAAACCCATAATCCAGCTGTAAAGATACACAGGAGTTGAGGGAGCGAAATCCTTGGATGGAGCAGAGCTCGCCAAGGAGGAAGGTGAACCTTGTTACCAGATAACACATGGCACACACATTCCTTGCACCCCGAGGGGCAGCACAAACCCTGCGCTCCCCACTAACCCCTTCAGACACCTTGCTCCAACCCTCCTCTGTTGCCCTTTGCCCAGCTCACCCAGACCTGGCTTTTTGCTGAGACCTCCTGTTCCCAGCCAGGGCCGCAGTCTGTTTTTTCGTACACAGAAGGTGTTGCATGGTGGGACGCAGCCTCTCCATGGGCGAGGGTGAGCTGGAGCCAGCAGCTCAAGCCGAGTTTGCCACAGCAGAGCCATGTTGGGATAGGACAGAAAGAGGATGTGGCCATAAGGCAGGGGAGGTTTTGGGCCTTCTTGGGGGCCCACATCAGGCTGGGTGTTGCTGCTGCTCTGGGCAGGGAAGGGGTGTCTGAGTGGCCATGACACCCACAGAGAGATGGCAGAGCTCCTCAAACCTCAGTAAGTGCAGCAATACCGTGGGTCTGAATAAAGCCTTTATTTTTCCTATTTTGTGCAAGGAATGAAGGAATAGCAGTACCCAAGTATGAGCACTTACATTCTCTGACGGTCACAGTCTTTGATCTGTGAGCAAAGATCTCACTGAAAGCAGCTGGAGTTCACCAAATGAAGTTTGAAAAGCTTTGCAAACACATGAACATTGTGTGTCAAACCATGTAGCATGCTTTGGGGCCAGAACACTCAAAAACCAGACCAGATCTTGGCGCACTGGATTTTTGCTTTGTCCAACATCAAGCACTTCCAAAGGCTTGGTTTTAAAACATCTGAGTGCCTGTCCATCAATTAACAGGCAAAGCTAAACGCATTTTGACTTGGATATCAGATGTAATTATTAGTCCCTTTTGAAGTAACACAGCAGAGAATCAGGGACGTGAATCTGTGAGTTGAATGAGGTACAGAGGACTGAGAAATATTAATGACTTTTTCTCTATATAGATTCACAACAAATGTAACAAACACAAATTAATGCTTATGTGCACTTGTGGCCAGGAGACATTATCACTCAGTCTCATTAGACAAGGAATGAAAACAGCAGCAGAAATGCTGGGAGACAGTACTAAAAGGAAAAAAGGCTTATAAAGATGCCTGCCATTTTTATTCATTTAAAATGTTTAAACAAGCATTGGTTTAGCCAGCAAAAAAGGCCTTTGCATAAAACAAAGGATCACTGGGATCAATACCTGCAGGTCAGCCTCGTCTTCTCTGCTGACCTCCATGAATACGATTTTGGGCTTTGCTGGGCAAGCTGGAGTAAGCATTGCAGTGAGGTATGGGCTTTGAAAGGGAGATATCTCATCATTTGTGGATAATGTAATTGGGAGCCTCTTTTCTTCTATCTTTGCAAAGTTCACTGCCACTGTCAACTACTGCACAGCTCTGAGCCGAAGCAGTAGATACAGGAACATGGCAAAGCAGCAGGCTTGAATTCCACTGATATCATAGTAGAGTGCTGAGGAAACCTCTGTGTGTGTGTGTGTGTGTGTGTATATGTATGAAAGATTGTATGTTTTACAAACACCACTACAGTCTCTGGGGCTGGCCAGAGCAGGACAGCTTTTTGTGGGTTTTCCCCACTTCAAAAAGTGTCTCTAAACATCTAGTACTACGGAGATTCAATAATTAGGAAGCCCATAACAACTGCAATTCTGATATTGCGGACAGGGAAGGGCATCAGGCTTCACCCAGCACCCGTGCTCTCCCAGCCTCCCCATATAGGCTACACTGGGCTCTTACTGACACGGCTTTTGCTGCCAGCACAAACAGTGCTACAGCCACCCAGAGCTTTCCCTGATAAAGGAACAAAGGCCGCTGCCTTCTGGAGGAAGCTCCTATTTGAAGTTGATCCCGGGGAAATTAATTAGTGATGCAGTAACCAACAGCTACACCAGCTACACAACATGAGAGGGGAAAATGTAGGACAATGAATTTTAGTGTGTCCATGTAATGGACAAGCCACCACCCCTCCTGTGCAAAGCTGTCATAAATGCTTGGAGCAGACTGTGTAATTTGCACACCAGCTCCAGGACCTGCTCCCTGAGCAGCTGCTGGTCCAGGCTCTCCATGGCTTAGGGGGAAAAGCCAGACCCTGATCCTTTTCAGTGGGAAGAGCAATTAGAAGAGCAGGGACCTGGGATGAAAGTCTCCCTGAAGTCAACCACTGAGACAAACTCTCCAGCACACCAAGATCTCATTAAAACTGCCCACATCGTCTAGTCCACAAAGTACATCCAGTGCAAGGAGAGCAATCCTGCTGCTGTTTTGCAATGCATTACAAAATACCTTGGCTAGCAGAAAGAATTTGAGGCAATTCACTCTTGAAGAGCCAGGCCGTGAAGAGCCTTCATTTTTCCAGCAAACTGGATTTAAGTTGACAAATAGTAACTGAGAAAAAAAGCCTCACAAAGTAAAGGGGAGATGGAGAAACCGACAACATTTAACTTGATCTTCAATGGTGTAAATCTGTCAATACCCACAAATGACCACAAGGCCTTATGCCAGTTTTTACTCTGAGATACCGTAACTAAGACATTTGGCTGGTACCTCACACTGGAAAGAAAGTTTTTACATTTAGAAATGTAAAACATTGTAACATTTAAGGAATTTTGGCTACAGCCCACTAGCCAGCCTTCCCCCAGCTTCAGCTAAGGGATTATTTGGAATGTTGCTTTGCTTTTCATGCATCTGTTGCCTAAATCAATGTGGAGGCATGAGGGAGGGACTAAAAATTGGCCCTAGAAATAGTGGTATATTTTAGTGTCATAACTGAGAGTCTTGGCAATCCCTATTAACTTGAAATGTCAGTGCCATACCAAACGATCTGGTCATCATAACCTCAACTTCTGGCCATCAGTGAAAGAACAGAGACAGAGTCTCCAACACCAGGTTTCAAGGCCACTGTGAAAAATTAAGGAAAACACATTTCATGGCTCGTTGGAATTTCACTTTACCTATTTTTGTGTGTTTCTTTTCAGCTGTTCCAGCTCTAGCTGTTTATCTGATCTCTTTCTGTTCAAACTGTTTTTACTTTTTCCAGATTTTCTACAATGCAGTTTACTTCTCCAACTTATTTTCCTGCTTTAAATTCCTGCTCCTTTTTTTTTTGTAGCTCACATAAAATTTACTTACATTATACAAGCCTTCTGCGTGCTCTGACTGTTAGGACATATTTCTTCTTTAACAGATCTAAAGTGGCTATCTGATGCCAGTTTAATGCCATAAAGCATAAAAAACATCAAATGGTCTTTAGCAATCACTGATTATTTCCACATCTACCCCTTGTATTAAATAAAACTGAATCCAACTCCACTTTTCTGGTTTGGGTTAATTAGAAATTGAACTTTACAGATGAAGATGAGGGACACTTTTCCGGAACAGGTGTTTCATGAGCACTCCCTTTCCTCTATCAAGATGGCAAAAATCTCATACACAAACAATACCCACAGGTTCCCCACATTTTCCACATACAGTCAAGGAGTTTTCCGAGTGGCCGGGTATAAACTCATCCACAGCCTAACATTAGTCCACGTAGAGATTCCTTCAATCCCCTTCTCAAATTGTGCCAAAACCCTCCCGAAAGCATCTCTGTGAATACACATGGAAGATCAGAAGTCTGGTCTCGCTAAACTGCTTTCATCATTATGTTTCTGGTATTCACATTATGGACAAATGACCTAAAAAATTTCAGTTAAACATATAAAGGAGGGTTTTTTTAAGTTACAGAATGACTTTCAAAAACCACAGACCTGCAAAGGGAAATAGGATTTGCTGGATCAGATAAGATTACTAGTCTATCTGGTGAGGCACGTTCAGTGTGTAGCTTTTTAGAAAAGCAAATTAAAATGGGAGGAAGTGATGGTGAATAAAACTAATGTTGCAGTTCAATACTTAATTATTTTTGAAGATTCTTTTTTAAGAAGAATCCAACCAAAAAACCCACTCAAAAGAAAACAATCTGGTCTTTTTATTTCCCCATTTTTTTCTATTACAAACAATAGATAAATTCTACTGTTCACACCAGCATAAGTACAATTTCTTGCGCTACCTGGGAGTGATCAAACCTTGCTTTGGAGCAACACCCTGCAGAGTTTCAAGCTTTTGCCACCCACATCAAAATATTGCAATGGTAAGGAAAATATGTGTGCTTGTGCGTGTAAGCAAACGCAGGAAAACCTAAAATATTTTCTTCATTTACAGCTATATGACTGAATACAAACAAGCTGCTTTCCACTAGTCTCACCACAGGCATAAAATACTTCAAACTCCAGGACTACCGAGAAGCTCACAGTTTTATTCAGCAGTCATCATGCTCCAAATTTACAAGCCTAACTCGGATGGTTATTACTGGGATGTACCTGCTTAAATCCCTTCCGCAGATGGGAGAACGAACACTGCCCATGCCAAGTTTCAGTCTGGATTGAATTTTTACAGCTGGGTCATAAATTTGTGGATTAAAAGGGTTCTAATGGAAACACAGATACAGCCTTAACTACAGCAACATGAACAGTGGCACCGTAACACTGCACAGGGGACAGTCCGTGCTACAAGCAAAACCAAAAACTGCGTTATTTCTCCCCAGCAGCGGAAGGAGGCTGGGACATGCAGGAACCCTATGCCAGGTATGAAGTTTCAATTCAGACATTTTTCCAGAAAGAAGTGAAACTTTTATAGGCTCGCCATTCCTTTAAATCTACTGCCCCAGAACGTGAAAAGTCCAGCCCTCATCGCCCTCCTGCTACTACTCCCACCTGCACCTGACTTTCCTGCACCCCATCCCCTTCTGGTCATACTTTGCTGCACTGCACAGATTAGTGCGTTAACGAGTGTCACCAAAGACAGCAGTTACTCGTGAAGGAGATGATAGATTTCATATGTAGAAGTAATTCACTGGGCAGGTGCCATGGGCAAATGTCTCAGGGCAGGGGCAGAGCCAGCTGGAGACCCATGTGAGCCCCAAGGAGCAGAACGGGCACATTTCGGCGTTGGAGACTGCACAAATCTTGCTCACAACCCCGCACTGGGGTGATCTGCCTTCAGCCACAGCTTTGCATTCAAAAGCACTTTCCAATCAGTGATATATAAAGTTAAGTCTGTGATATATGAAGTGTGTGATTTCAAAGCCAGTCCTGATGGGATGACAGCACATGTCTCTGCATTTCTGTCTTTGCATAAACTCTTTTATTTTGTTCCTCTTTTTCTCTCTTTCATGTTTAAAATTATGCCATATTTTTCATGTTCATTGGCCTATGTCCCCGCTTTGGCACAAATAACTGATAATCACATTTTGCTGCTGGGTTTCCTGGGTAGGGGTCAAAGCAGACACACCCTCCTTCGTGCCTCTCAGCAGCATACCGGGGGAAAGCCGCAGTGGCAGCGTCCTTCTGCATGCGCGCCAATGCAGCGCAGGGCGGCCAGGCTATGGGGGTGACCCAGAGGATGCAAACCCGTGCTCCTGCCCAATGCTGCACTGCTCCATCCCTGGCTGCCGCGCCAGGGCTGCAGCACCCTGGGCTTTCTGCTTCTTTGCTTGAGCTGGTGCATTTCCCCATTATCTCATTTGTTATCTCCCCCTC